>CAUYQG010147361.1:0-13832 GCA_963574415.1 Tarsius wallacei | reverse complement strand
TCGCTCAGACTGGAGTGCAGTGGCCGCTCCCGGCCACCGCAGCCTCGACCTGCTGGGCTCCAGCGATCCTTCCGCCTCAGCCTTCCGAGTAGCTGGAATTATAGGCGCGCACTACCATGCCCGGCTAATTTTTTGATTTATTGTAGAGATGAGGTATCACCAAGTTGCCCAGGTGGGTCTCGAACCCGCAGGCTCAGGCAATCCGCTCACCTCAGCCTCCCAAGGCGCGGGATTACAGGCTGAGCCACCAAGCCTGGCTCTTCTGGTGTTTTCAAGAGAAACAAGTGTTCCTTTCCTCTTCCAGCTTATAGAGACAGCCTACGTTCCTTGGTTCATGAACATTTCCTTCTCCTTCAAAGCAGTGCCTCATTTCTGTTGTCTCATTGCCTTCTTCTGCATTCAAATCTCCCTTTGCCTTCTCTTGTAAGGAAACTTGTGATTACATAATAATTATTACATAATATCCTAGATTTATAATGATTACATAATATCCTTGATTATGTATGTTATACTCAGATAATCTGGGATAATCTTCCCATCTCAAGATCCTTAACTCTGTAAAATCCTGAGAGATCCCTTTTGCTATGTAAGGTAACATTCCCAAGTTCCAGGATTTGGACCTAATTATTTTTATAGTGTCATTATCCAGCCTATGACACCCTTCTCTATTAATTTAATTTCTATACTAGATATGTTACAGTTTTCTAATAAAAAAGTTTGAAGATATATATCAAAACGTTTATTTTTACTGATACTATTCACTACTTGGTTTTTTAAAAAATTATATAATAAAAACATTCTAAATTTTATTTTCACATAACATGCAAAACTTTATCAAGTTGTCATTTTCAAAATGTCCTGAATCTGTTCTCGGTGGTTGTGGAAGCTTGTAAGGACAAAGAATTAGAGTGGCAATTTGGTCAGTGGGTTCTTCA
The DNA here is from genome assembly GCA_963574415.1 of Tarsius wallacei. NCBI lineage: Eukaryota > Metazoa > Chordata > Mammalia > Primates > Tarsiidae > Tarsius > Tarsius wallacei. The sequence continues at coordinate 12,897 of CAUYQG010147361.1, read as the reverse complement.
TTCTCCAGAAAACAGCTGAAATTGACTGATATTGATTTCCTTCTGTTCTGACACCTTCTTCCTTTTATTAGTTTTTTATTCATGCAAGGTGAAAATGTTAAAAATAGAAAATTTACATTTACCTAATTTTATATTTTCTCTTAGACTGATGCCTTATTCAGAATATGCCTCACCTTCTAAAGTGTCCATCTGTGTCTTCTCATAGTTTGGTTCCCATTCTCTGAAAATCCCTTTTGATTCTTTCCTTCACTGAGAACATTTAGGCATCAGAACTTAGCTCAGGACTCACTGCCTCACTTAGCTTGGGATTCGCTCTATCTTGAGATGGAGAGATTATCCTGCATTATTTGAGTAAAACGTACATAATCCAGGAGACCTCTGTGAGCCCCTCTCATATGACCCTAATATACCTGGCCTTGGAGCTGTTACATCACTCGTCATCCTGGATTGCAATGACTTATTTATTGGTTTATTTTCTCCTCTAAATTGCATGCTCCACAAAAATAAAATAAAATAAAACGTACCCTTCAGATTGTAATACCTAACATCCTTCAAAATACAGAGTAGGTGTTCACTAAATATGTGTAAGTAAAGGTTTGTTCAATAACTGTGTGCTGAATGAACAGTTTCATTTGCCAATGAGTTGACTCATTTTGCTAATTTCTCTAGAACTGCAAGTTTTGACTCATGCACATTCTGTAGAGTGTGAGGTGTAGTAAGAAAATTATTTGTTTCCCATTTATCAATATTGATATTATAAAAATATAAATATGAAAATATTTTATGCATTTTGGAGTGGGATCATATGGATTAGATCATACATTGGCACATGAATTTGTGGCTCTGGCCAAATGGGCCAATCAAGATGAAGCAAATATGTGTCACTATCCTTCTGAAAACAATGTCAGTGTGTCATACGGGTTCTACCTAAGAGCTCTGACAAAGCTGCCATTTTCACACGAGTGTGCTGCAGTTACATCTGTTACCACACAAAACTAAATAAAATTATACTTCCTGTAAAAGTACTTGCTGTTTAATGCTTTGGTATCTAAACCTATAAATGTGTTATTTATTTTTTTATTTTAACAATACAAAATAAAATAATTAATTTGTCAAAGGATTTCACCATAAAAAATGCATATGTCTACTTTCTACTTTATGTATAGATAAAGATTAGGGTGTCAGTTACTCTGCATGAAGTACTTCTCATTTCAGACATCTGAAAAAATACAGAGTTGAGTTGAGACGTTAATCATTTTTTCTCAGGGAATATTGAAGGAGGTAGAATTTTGTAGCTAAAGTAGAAATCTTGAAAAAAATGTCTAATTTTAAATGATCAATTCTTAAATCAGTCATTTCCTCTATGTAAAACCAGTGATTACCACCAGTCAAAAATTAGCAAAATTTTTGCTCGTTACATTTTTTGGATCAATTGAGTAACTATTTAACAATGGTACATAAACATTCATATCAAGTATCTGTAAATAATATTTATTGACTGAACTTCAAGCTTATAGTGAACCCGTCAACCATAGAAAATAGATACTGGCAATAGGATATAATATCCAAATTTTACACTTTGTGCCAATGTTTCCCAGCATCTCGGTCACTTGCTTACTCTACAGTGACTGCCCCAGCAACTGGATGCATTGCTTGTATAAGCAGGGACACCCAATCCCAAAGTGGCTGTGCCTCCACTGAATTCCAGCTTTTTTGTTTTTAAAGTGAGGACTTGAACTTATGATGCTTTCTGAGACCCAACTCTGATGTGTTGGGACCTGTATCCTAAAAACATTTGTACAGAGATTACCCAGAATTTTTGCTGATGAACACACAACTTCAAAAAATAACGAATGGTATCTCATTGTGGTTTTAATTTGCATTTCTCTGATGAATGGTGAAGTTGAGCATTTTTAATATGCTTGTTGGCCATTTGTATATCTTCTTTTGAAAAATATTTATTCTGCGTCCTTTGCCCATTTTTAATGGGATTATTTAATTATTTAATTTATTTTATTTTTGCTCAGTTGTATGAGTTCCTTGTAAATTCTGGATATTATTTTCCTCTTGGCAACTTCTATGGAAAACAGTATGGAAATTTCTCAAAGAACTAAAAATAGAACTACTATTTGATCTAGCAATCTCACTATGGGGTATCTACCCCAAAGAAAAGAAATCATTATATCAAAAAGTTACCTGCATTTGTATGTTTACTGCAGCACTATTCACAATAGCACAAATATGGATTCACCCTAAGAGTCCCTCAACAAATGATTGGATAAAGAAAATGTGATATGTATAAAAACAATGGAATATTATTCAGCCACAAAAAGTAAAGAAATCATGTCTTTTGTAGTAACATTATCTTAAGTGAAACAACTCAGATGCAGAAAGTCAAGGACTGCATGTTCTTCCTTATAATCGGAAGCTAAATAATGTATACAAGTGGACATAGAGTATGGAATAATAGACACTGGAGACTCTGAAATGTTGGGAAGATAGGAGGGAGGTGAGGGATGAGAAATTACCTACTGAGTACAACATACATTATTTGAGTGATGGGTACACTAAAATCCTAGTCTTCACCACTATGCAATATATCCATGTAACATAAATACACTTATACTCCTTAAATTTATACCAAAAAATAAAAATAGAATGGCCAGTTAAATTTCCCAAGCTTGAACTGGGAGTTTGAGGCTTACTTCTCAGTGAGAAGTGTGCATCACTAAGTACATAAAAGACCACAGAGATGTGCTATTTTCTTGTAGAACCTCAGAATACTGGACTAAAATGTACTATAGAAATCACTGATTTTACTGTGTATGTGTTTATTTTATTTTATTTTTATTGATACATAATAATTGTTCATATTTATGAGGTACTTGTGGCATTTTGAGACATGCATACAATGTTGCATATGTGTGCTAATTTTAGGATAAAGACCTATAGAGGTAGTGATTTGCCCAAATTTATGTAGTTAAATAATGTGTACAAGATTATGGCGCTAAATAATATGTACACATGGAACTAGACTGTGCACGGAGCTAAACAATGTGTATACATGCAGAACTAGTTCTGCTTAGTTACAACACAATAAAGTAATTTAAACAAAGTTTTCAAAAATTATTAGGCCTTCCAAAATTCTAAACCAGATATATAATTTGTATTATTCTCCACCTTGTGGTAAAAAGTGGTGAAAAGAACACCAGACTGGGATCACACAATTTGGGTATACTGATTGAGGCTCCTTGTTACAGTTCACAGAATTCACTCTAGTTAACTGAGACAGAAAGAGAGAAAGTCCCCAGAACATTGCCTGAAACAGCTGCTGCCCCCGCCATGAATAGGAGGCTGCAGAATCGGAAAACTGTATCCCTCCTGAACAGGAAGCTGTTGAAATGAAAAACTTTGACAAATCACAAAGTTGACACCATGATTGATTGCTGACTCCCAAATCCTACTGCTTCTGTGACAATATGGGCCCCCGCAAAAGGATGCCCTGCACCTCGTCTCTCTCTCCAGGCAACTCTGATTTGAATGGAAATCTCAAGTAAGTATATTCGAACAGCAGTACCCACATGCTTACTTCAAATGAGTCTAGGAAATGGTATTTTTAGTATGAGAGAGAGGCCTAGTAGAAGGAGGTTAGAATGGCTCATGGGTGATCCAATCTCTAGTATTGAACGCACTGGTTTTAATCTTTTTTGGATGATCACCTGGTCCTGGACAAGTTTAACCTCTCTAAACTCCAAGTAAGACTATGAACATGAAAGCTGTTGTAAAGTGGCACACAAATGCCAGTTATTTAGTATTGCTCTCCATGCCATTTGCACTCTCCTAGCTATTCCTGCTTCTGTTTAGCCTGTGTGGTATGCCAGTGGATAAAACATAACGATCTTACCAGAATACAGTACTACCCTTTTATGCAATCCCTGAATATATCTGCCCATGAAAATAGTACAAAAGGGAATGGGGAGTATGATATCTTTAGCTTGGTCTTATTTCCATGGCTAAGTTTAGCAAAGTGTTTTAATGAGTCTTCTTGTTAGCAGGCTATAGCTTAATGCCATTTGGCTCTCCTTGAAGACTTTTCTAAAATTATTCCTGATCTTGAGACTTATTTTACTTTAAAGTAAGCTGGCATGCTCTGAATCTTCAGCTGGTTCATTAATCACCTGGTGAGAAATTAGTTACCTTAGAAAACTTACTGGTGTCCTTTGGCAAAATTTTGGCCTATTAAGAAAAAATTTTAAACCTCATTGAGAATATAACTTTCTGGTCTGGGAAAACTGACCCACCATTTGAACATTCACTATTTCCCAGTGGTTTAGGGCTGCCTTGTGCCCTCTATGATGGTCTGTTTTGATCTCAAACTGTCATCCTCTTTTCACCTGTTTCCACCCCCTCCCCCCGATCTTTGACGTGACCCCCTCAATTATTTTTTATATCCAGAGCTATGTAAAATAAAAATGTAAAGTACATTCCGACATATGCTCGTTAAGTTCTCTTGGATAACGAGCCATAGTTATTGTGGGTGAGAAAGAATGCTCACTGATTCATTTTGTAGGGAAAACATGACAGAAATTAATTTTCAGTATTGGCAGGTATTTGTACTTACACTTCCCTGTGCTTAAAAATATTTCTTGCCAGTTGAAAAATGAATTCAACATTATGATTTGTAAATATTGCTTATAAAGATTATAGAATTTTCTACATAATGTAAGTTAGCCCTACTGCCATCTCACTGCAGAGTGAGAACTTGAACTCTTGCTGATGAGGTGCGAGTCCTTGGGCAACCACTCTGGCCTTCACCTTTCAAATATCCAAAATGAGATGTTTCATCGCTGACATTCTATGAATCTGTGACCATTTAGCTATTCATTTAAAAGTGATGACTCTTACCCATTGCATAGATCTATCCCTAAATAAGCATACTAGAACATCCAGTACTAGAAGGGCATTTCTAAATTCTCTTCTTTTTCCACTTTTTCTCCTCCCTCCTTCTCTTTCCACCTATCTTTCCTCTCCACACTAATAGACTTTAAAATTAAACAGGCCATTGCTTTACTAAATTCTGGTCTGGTCACGTGGTTCTTTGAGTTATGGTTACCATGTTTCCCTAGCTTTGGCCCCGTCCCCTACCTTTGGGGAGGCGAATCTCTTCTCTCTTTCTCTTTGATTTCTAAATAAACTGTATTTTCCAATCTAAAAATAAAAAATGAAACAAATAAACTCTGAAGAGTTGTCTTACTTTACATAATCAGAGCTAGAGGTGGACATAGCCTTTAAGAGGTAGAAGTAAAACCGTCTTTGAACTGTCTTGCTTTCCCTTAAAAGGAGTACCAGAACATACCTCACCAGGACTGAGTCAACAGGAAAGTTTTGTCTTTCTTCCTTAGCCCGGTTGCTCATCACAAGCAGTTACATATTCAAATGAATCTGTCAGGGACAAGAGTCTGGTGCTCGAGTTCCTGCTCGGCCCGATGACATTGATTTGTGAGCATAATGCTCGGCTGCGGGATGTGTGACAGATAAATTTTATCAAAATTAAGGCACAATTAAACATTTCATCTTACTAATTACTGGCTGTAGATTCAGCCTGATGACCATGTGCTGTAAGAAATCAGCGACCATTACACATTTTAATGGAGCACAGCTGTCTTACAGCTTGGTAATATTTGCACAGTGCCACAGAACTGTAATTTATGATAAAAAGAAAAAATGTGTATTGGCGCATTTTTGCCAAAATAGATTAAGGATTCATATACTTTAATGAGATTTGGACCTAGTCTTGGATTATCGTTATAAATGATTTATGTGCATGTTGGTGGACTCCTGTAGTTCGGAGTTGATTTGTGTTTTGGTCTACTGACATGGAATTCAATATTTTTTCTTGAGCCAATACCTATCACTTTCCCCCTTTTCTCTTTCTTTCACATCTCACCTTTCTTTCACCTCTTACACAGGACAGATGGGAAAGTGAACAAAACAAAAAGACAATGGCAGGAAGGGGCTTGTTGAAAACAACTGTAGCTTCGTTAAAACTCGGAGAGTGAGTTTAAAGAGAAGGTGAATGGCAGGGGCAGTGGCTGCAGTGCACGACCCTCTCCCCACTGCCACTGGGGCAGAGCCACACATGGTCCCAGGGACCAAGCCTGACTGCAGAATTGACCTTTGCTCTCCCAAGAAGCGAGGTGATGACAATGAAATTCTCCACCTCTGTTTCTGCATTTTTAAACTGGGCGGGCGGGGAGCAAATCATTTCATCCCCCCTTCCTGGGATTCATAAGAGTACTAATGAGGATGACTATGAGTTATTTATAATTACAAAAAGCAACGTGGCAAAGCTACGTCGTCTCCTTATGACTACCGTAAGGACTTGCAGGCTGTGAATTTGGCACTACTTGCTGTTAACTACTGTTGGTGCACAGCTCTCTTTAGAACTGTCCTTACTGAAAAAAACACTTGAAAGTGCCTATGTCTGTGGATGAAATGGTTACAACAGATTGGGCACCAATAAGGTCACAAGCAGTCAAAAAATGTGCATAAAAATTGTATGTGAACTGTATGCTCCAGTGCATGGTTGGTGTTAATAAATTGAAGAGTAAATGTAAATGGTTATATCTTATTAATAATTATTATAATAATTAAATTTGTCCAGACAAGTTGACGTCATAATCGCCAGCCCTCCTTCTATGAAAAAGATACATCTCTCTTCAGAAATATTTCTTTTCAGAAAGCACAGTGGATGAGAGAAAAAAGGCGAGATACCAGAATCACACGAATCTGCTCAATTTAGGTGTTAACTTGCCTACTGAAAACAGAGAACATATCCTAATGAATTCAGAAGGCCTAAATATATATATGTAACAGGGAAGGAAGAGCTCATCTTTTTATCATCCCAATCTTCTCCAGGCTTGATTTATTTCGGCACTCATATGCTGGAATGCTTCATACTGTACCAGGTTGCATATGCTTGTACACTAATTCTCAATTGCCGTATGCAGTTTGTGACAACCATCTGCTTCGACCTCCCTTTGAGTTCTTTCTCCCACTCAGCCCAGCTGAAGTAAAAATATGGACAGAAACAACTTCTGCAGGGAAATGAAAAAGTTAATAGGAGAGTTAAAGTTATATTGTGTATCTGCCTTTCGCATGGATGTGCTCCTGCCACTTAGGCTCCACTTATCAAATATTTCTGAAGTGCAAAGCCTGACACTTAGCAGAAAGCTGCAAAAAATGCCATGTTTCCTCTGACAGTCTTGGCTGTGGAGGAAAGGTAATAATAAAATATGTACATCTAGTGCACATGCTGACGCTCGAGCCCACAGTGCTGCTCCAGCAACCTAGACTTACAGTATGTAGCACCTTGTCACATACCAGAGGGAGAGGGGGAAGAGGAGGATGGAGGAGAGAGGAGAGCATATTTGAAAGTGCATGAAAAGAAATCAACAACACATCTTGTAGTTTGACTTGAAAAGGAGGGTTGATCTATATTTCCCAAAAATTATCGCATTAGAAAATAGGAGAAAAAGCCTCATAACTATGGAGCTCAGATCCCATATCTTTTTGCATGAAGCTTATACAGAGAAAACAGGGAAAGGTGTTTGAGAATTTTAAAAAGAGACATTGTGTTTGTGTATTTGTGTTTGGGAGGAAGTTTTTTTTTTTTTTAAGAGTGCTTGATTTACTAGAAAACATACCACTGTTGTGGAAGTGATGTGTTTATTGTACTTCATCAAATCAAAGGCACAACTAGTTATATCAGATCTGATCTTATGAATGTTGAAATATGAAACAATGGTGTCTTAAAATTAATGAGACACTACACACACACACACACACACACACACACACACACACACACACTTTCATCTCCAAGTTGATCAAAGTGTGGTACCTAGATCCTTCATACCATGATCATGGGTTTAGTCATAAGAACAAATAGAAAAATGACCTTGGGACAAAGAGAAAAACAGATGCTATGGGAGACTCATGGAAGAAGAAGGTGAGAAGAAATAAGAGTAGATGAGAAAGAAGAAAAAACCGGAAATGCATAGAGAAGAATGAAAGAGAAATCCGAATACTGTTACATTTACATTCAGAAGACTGCCATCATAGTCTCTGTCTTCCAAAATCATTAGTGTTTCCTCAGGAAAAGCACAAAGTGAGAATACCAAATAAAATTGGCAGAAAAAGAAAAAAGAAACATCCTGGATAAGCTCTGATGAGTTTCAGATGGAATCAAATATAAAGCCTGGTGAATCATTACTAAAATGGGCAAAATACAAGCTCAGTGTGTTCTCTTAGAGTCTGAACTGCCAGTTTCTGTCTAATTATAATTGATCAATTTTTAAAAGTCACAAGTCATGCAAACATTGTCTATTGCATCTTACCTTTCCTTTTAAACTTTAGATGGATTAACAGAAGAATTTCAGCACAAATAGATCAGAACTAGATGGTATAGCTGGGATATATTACCTTGCAACAATTGAGGGAAATCTAAAGGTAATAGTTAATGATCAATTAAGAGCATGGGCTTTGAAATAAAAGTTTAGGTTAAAATTCAGCTAGAGTTTTGACTGCCATGTATTAGGTTATGAACTTGAGCTTCAATTTCTTTTTCTGTAAGATGGTGGAATATAGCACCTCTTACTGCTGTTAGGACAAAATGAGAAAATATATGTAAATTACCTAGCACAGTGCTTAACACATCATAAATGCTAAGTAAATGATAGTTACTCCTAGGAGAAAAAGCTTCATGGAGTAGGAGGGGAGTCAACTGAGAAATGACCAAGGAGAGTTGTGGTGAATAGGGCACTGAGATGTTTCATGGGCAGGTGAGGATGTGAGAAGTTAAATTTGGTCATCTGAGAAGTCGTGACTGTCTTTAGTTATCATGTGATGGTGAAGCTTAAATACAAGGATCACACAAGCCACTAACTCTTTGGCAGATATCCTAGAAGACAGTACTCCACTTCTGAAAATATAATTACTTCGCTCCAAAACTGAACTGATTTATCTTATAAAGACTAAGTTCTTGCTATCTTTTGTTGATTAACGCTTGATGTCAGTTTGAAATGTGTTGTGACTGAGTTGTGTGTGTGGTTCATGTGAACATCTTACCTATATGAATAATGCATGTCAATATATTTTGAAAATCTTTTGTAATTTTGATCTTCAAAGGTGGTCTCTATTTCACTTAATATCTTCCAGAAATTGAGACTGCTCACTCTCATTGTTATTTTCAGCTAACTGGTTTCATCTACTTTGATTTGTGTTGTACTGCAGAATTTTTAGACTCCAGATGCCTAAAACACATAGGTTAAAAGCAAGTCAATTTCAATACAAGACTATCATTTTACAGTTTAATGAATATATTTACAAATTCCATAGTTACAAGCCTGTGGACACAGGCAACAGTGAAATTTTTATCCTCAACATATAATCCAGTGCAAAAATGTCTTCCTCAGACTCTGTGCACCTACCAGTCACTGATGAGAGCCCAGCACCTGACTGTACGGTATACAAAAGTTTGAAGCAGAGGAAGAGGAGATGTAGCTTGGGGCTCTTGTTAATGGTAACAGAATCCTCACACGGCAGCCAACGCTGGCAAAGTTAACAAGAAGCAGCAGGGCTTAAATAGCTCACTGCTAGTCCTAGCAGGGTTCTTGTCAGTCAAATATATTCACTGCATACCTATTGTGTGCAGAATGCATCTTTTCACTTGCCAATTCAGCACTGAGAGGTTGGTTTAGCTCTTTTTATCTTTATGACCCGCAGACTGGTAACAGCCTTTCTAGCAGTGTGTTCATTTTAACAATAATTTATTCCAGTAAAACAAGGTGGATGTTCCCTAGATATGGCCACCATATGCCCTGAATTTTCTGAGATAATCCTGATATCATGTAATTCTGTTTTCATTCCAATAAAGGCAATTAGTGAAATACATAATTAAATGTGATTTCAGTGTTTTATGTTATTCTGAGATTTCCTATAATGAATTGGCAAGTCAGAAAAAATATTTTGTTAGATTATGCTTATGGATTTCTCATTTAGAAAATGTAGTTACTGGGAAGGGGCATGATGTTCTTTGTAAACAGATTTTATTAAAAGTTTTGTTGTGTATGCATAGTTTTGCACAAAAACTATAATATTTCAGAAAAATGAGTTCACATCTAGGGACAGCTTTGACTCCATCGGTGACTTCCCAGCTCCTCTATCTCCTCCTTCAAGGAATATTGAGCACTACATCCTGATATAGTTAGGAATCTTATGTGTGTTAGGAATATTTAAGTTTCAAGTGACAGAGACCCCAGCTCAAACTAACATGAACAACAGAGGAGACTTATTAGGTCATATTCTTTGAAAGGCCAGTCAAGACTGGCTGTAATGACTGGCTGTAATTGAGACTAAACTTGAAAACTTTAGTCATGTCATCAAGGATTGGTTTTATCTCAGTTTCTCTGTACTTGATGTTTACCTCATCCTCAGACCCCACACAGGGACCCCTGAGAGCCCTTAGGTGGCATTAGGGTCTCAAAATGGCCTAAACAGTCCTAGATCTTCAATCTTTACATCTCACTGGCAAGGTTTTTTGTTTGTTTGATTGATTGTTTTTTGGTAGGCTCCATGAAAGAGAAGTTTTTCATTTCGAGACACCCCAACAGGTGTTTTTTCCTGCTTTCCTGGCTCTGTTTAAGTTCTATACCCTCTCTTCAACCAATTCCTTGGCCAGAGGGATAGGATTTACAGTAGTTTTAAGCTAATCAAGCCTTGCTTTAAAATTTGGGGTGAGGTCACTCACATCTATGCCCTGCCAGATGATTAAAAATGGTTGCTCCAAAGAAAAATTTGAGTTATGTTACCAGGATACAGAAGAGATGCTGGGGAAAATAAAACAACAAATGTCTACTGTATGCCTGTTTTTGCATACAATTAAAACACAATTTCCTAGAATCAAAGAGTCCCCAGTGCAAAAACAGTCATATCATGTTGATCTGTAGATACTGAGTGGGCAGTTAGACTTACACATTGGCTGAAAGTTTCTTTCTCAAGGACTAGGCACTCAGCTCATGAGATATAATTTTATGCCTTAGCCAAAGTGCTACCCAGAGATCTTTAGGTTTGTGCATAAATAGTCAAAATTACAGGCATGAAATAAATAAATTCCACTATTTTGGACAGCACAAAAAAGTTTAATAAGATCAATCTTTCTTTTAAAAATCATGGGAATTACTAGGACTTCAGTGGTCTGAACAGGGAGATGTATTCAGGAATTATAGACCTAAAGTGATATAAATGCTTAACATGGCATCTCCCAAACTTACTCCATTATAATTATCACCTGGGGAGCTTCTTAAAAACACAAATGCTAATATTCAACTCCAGACCTCCTGAGCCAGTATGTTCATGGGAGCAACCTAATAATCTATATTTTCAAAAACAGGTAAATTGGAGAAACATTGACTTATTCTATATCCCTATTTGTCCACTGTACAAATCACATGAATTTATGCAGAATTGGGCAGATGCCACTCTTAATTGCTCCGTCATTCATTCAATTAATATCTATTTTACATTTATTCTGTTGTAAGCACTACTTCTAGGCAATAAATATATAGAGACAAATAGTCAGATATATCCTCTGGATTCATGGCATTTATAACATTATAGGGAACACAATTAATAAACAAGAAATACATAAATACATGGTTACAACTGTGATACTTACTATAAAGGGGAAGTGAAGGATGCTAAGAGAATAATTAGGAAACTTAGCTCTATCAGTCAATCCATAATGACTTATCCATTAGTCTGTCCAAGTATGTGACAAAATTGAACCTCTAATACTAGGTGACAAACAGGGTAGGTCCAAGATAGACCATACTTCATTGCAGCATGACTAGGAAAGCAAATTGGCCCAAATAGTTTAAGTTTAAGAGGAATATGCAAAGAGATCTTGGGTAACATTCTTGTCACTGATGCTTATCTTTTCTAAATCTCCCTAATGTTTATTTAAACAGAACTGAAGCTATTTCCTGATTTCAAAGACTGAATTTCTAGAACCAAAAAATTGTTGATTTAACTTTTCTTAGCATTTGTCATGGCAAATGTCAACGTCATGTATGTTGATGTGAATGTTGATGTTATGTGTTTGAAACAGGCCTTGCAGACCATTGCAATTTAGTCAAATAGATCACGCATTCCTGTGTCATTTCTTTCATGTAAAATTTGAAAAGATCAATACAGGAAATGTTTTGTCACTTGCATTCATAAGAATGTATTCTATCCTGTTACTATTTTATTATTACTGTTTCAGTGTGATGATTTAATATTGAGTGAAACAGTGCTATTATAATACTTTTTTTGTAAATGAGAGTTATTGTTGGAATATGTCACAAATTATCATTGCAAATATCAAAGTTCTGAGATTTGTTGATTCAAATAACAGAGTAGAAATGAATGTTTTGACTTTTTGAGTATACTTTTAGCTCTGAAGTTGGTAGAGAAACTGAAACTCTATTAGGCTGAGATTAGAATACTGTCTAGTAAAAAATGCCATGGCTAGCCGGGCTCGGTGGCTCAGCCTGTAATCCCACGCCTTGGGAGGCTGAGGTGAGTGGATTGCCTGAGCCCACGGGTTCGAGACCCTCCTGGGCAACTTGGCGAGACCTCCTCTCTACAATAAATAAAAAATTAGCCGGGCATGGTAGCACGCGCCTGTAGTTCCAGCTACTTGGAAGGCTGAGGCGGAAGGATCGCTGAGCCCAGCAGGTCGAGGCTGCGGTGGCCGGAAGTGGCCACTGCACTCCAGTCTGGGTGACCGCGTGAGACTCCAACCCAAAAAAAAAAAAAAAAAAAAATGCTATGGCTAAAGCCATAGACTAAAAA
>CAUYQG010147352.1:0-33503 GCA_963574415.1 Tarsius wallacei | reverse complement strand
GAACTTCTGGTTATATTAGCCAGGCTTTTAAAATTCTACTGCTCATAAGTCTTAGAAACTCTTCCTCCCTTTCTTTCCATAGATGACATTAGAAACCAAGTAGATGACCAAACTGAGAACAGTATGAGAATAGTATATAAGTTGTCAATTTTTTTTACATGTTGTAGAGGTTGTCTAAAGAGTGAAGGAATAATCATGGACTCCTTTTGCATTACGGTTAGGATATTTAAACAGACTTACTCAGATTTTATTCCACAGCACATAAGTTGAACTCATGACTTTTCCTATTGTAGTTTCATCTTTCTACATCTTCAACCACTTACTTGTTAACATGAGTATTCTTATGTAGAAGTCTATTAGTGACATTTTCTATAAATTTTCATTATTGCAGGTATACAATTACTTGACAGTTTTAAAGCCGTCATTATCACAAGAAGAGAGAATTTTATCATCCTTGAGTAATGGTAAAAAACTAACTTAGCATGAGGAGCTTAAATTTTGAATTGGGTCACTTGGGGTCAACCCAAGGCCAAGAATGACCTGAAAAAGAAAAAAGTTTTCAGTTTTTTAGAAGGGCTGATTGTGTTTTCTCTGCTTTTTCTTTCAGCCTAAGTTTTAATTATCTAAATGTTTTGTCCTCTGCTTAACAAAGGGTTTATAGGTGATTAGGTATACATTCTTGGTTCAATCTTACTTTAATGTGTTTTCATTGATGGGATAATGTCCTTTTTTTAAAGGTACATAATTGTTTTAACTCAGCATGTTGTCAAGCTTTTTCCAAGAAGATTGAATCTTAAATTTGTTAGTTCTTGTGTCTCACAATTACTAAGGTGCATAGATTTCTTACCTTTCATGAGCTAATGAATATTTCATATGTAAACATAAAATATGACTGGTGAATGAGAACAATGCACTTTTTTTAAAATTAAATTTCATTGGTATCTCCAACTATAGATGAATATGACTGATATTTATCTAAAAGTAAAAATGTTATAGATGCATCAGCTTTCCTTCAGAGGCATCACCATGGTAGAATAAACACTTCTTTAATAATGTTACTATTAGTGTGTCAGAGGGGTCAGTAGGAAGTCCTAACTAGAACAATCAGACAAGAGAAGGAAATCAGAGGTATCCAAATAGGAAAAGTAGAAGTTAAGCTGTTCCTCTTTGCAGATGATATGATCCTATGCCTGGAAAACCCAAAGAAAACTGTCAAAAACCTCCTAGCACTGAAAAAGGACTTTGGCAAAGTCTCAGGGTACAAAATTGATGTGCAAAAGATAGTTGCATTTTTATTCACCATCAACAAACAGATAACCAAATAAAAAGTACAATCCCATTCACAATAACCATACACACACACACATACACACAAAAATGAAATACCTTGGCATCTTCCTAACCAGAGAAGTGAAAGACCATTACAACAAAAACTACAAAACACTGCTCAAAGAAATCAAAGAAGGCACAAAAAAATGGGGAAAAAAAAAATCCGTGCTCATGGATTGAAAGAGCCGACACTGTTAAGATGTCCATCCAACCCAAGGCAATCTACAAATTCAATGCAATATCCATTAAATTACCATCATCATTCTTCTCAGTCCTGGAAATGACAATACAGAAATTCATATGGAAACAAAAACAACCACAGATAGCCAAAACAATCCTCAGCAAAAAGAAAAAAAAAAAATCGGAGATATCACACTCCTAGACTTTAAACTTACTATAAGGCTACAATAATCAAAACAGCCTGGTGTTGGTACAAGAACAAGCATATATACCAATGGAACAGAATAGAAATTCCAGAAGCAAAATTTCATTTTTTCAATCTATTCATCTTCAACAAAGCCTCCACCAACCACCACTGGGGAGAGGAGAACCTGTTCAGTAAAGGGTGCTAGGGAAACTGGCTGACCACATGCAGATGAATGAAACAGGAGTCCTACCTCTCACCATACACAAAAATCAACTCCAAATGGATCAAAGACCTAAACGTAAAACCTCAAACTATAAAAACCTTAGAAAACACAGGAGACACCCTTACAGAAATTGGAATAGGCAGCTAGTTCCTGATCAAAACCCTAAAGCCCATGCCATAAGAGATAAGATAGACAGATGGGACCTCATCAAACTGAAAAGCTCTGCAAAGCAAAAGAAATCATCAAGAGAGCAGGGAGACAGCCCACAGAATGGGAAAAAATATTTGTCAACTGTATATCTGACAAAGGCCTAAAATTGGGGGTTTACAAAGAACTTAAACATGCCAAAGGGAAAAAAACAACCCTATTAAAAAAATGGGCAAAAGACATGCATGACACTTCTCAAAAGAAGACATACGAGCAGCCAACAGTCATGAAAACTACTTAGCCTCGCTAATCATTAGAGAAATGCAATTCAAAACCACATTGAGATACCACCTAACTCTGTAAGAGTGGCCATCATTAATAAAGCAAAAAACAACAGATGCTGGTGAGGATGCAGAGAAAAGAGAAGGCTTCTACACTATTGGCAGGAATGCAAACTAGTGCAACCTCTATGAAAAACAGTGTGGCAATTTCTAAAAAAACTAGAACTTGACCTTCCTTACGACCCAGCAGTCCCCTTCTGGGAATATACCTAGAGGAACTCAAATCATTGTACAAAAAAGATACCTGCACACACATGTTTATTGCAGCACTATTCACAATAGCAAAAACATGGAACCAACTGTGCCACCCATCGAAAGTGGACTGAATTTTTAAAACGTGGTACATATACATGATGGAATATCATGCAGCCATAAAGAAGGACAAAACTATGGACTTCACAGCAACTTGGATGGAGTGAGATTCTATCATACTTAGTAATCTGTCACAGAAGGAAAGAACTGAATACCACGTGTTCTTACTTATAAGTGGACCCTGAGCAGCTACCATAATTCTACACAAACAAATGGGAAAAAAATTCATTTGGATTGGAAGTAGTGGGATACTGCCAAGGGGTTGAGGGGGACATAACATCAATAAGGGTGCCTGGATCCTAATCCAGGCAAAGTGAAGTCCAATGGGAGGCCCAAACTTCACCTATACATAAACCTCTAACGTACCCAATCCTGACTTGTACCCCATATCTTTAAAATAAGAAAATTTTTAAAAAGAAATTAGATTGGAAAATATGTTTATCTAGAAAGTAGATTAGAGATAGAAAAGGTAGATTCACCTCTCCAAGATGGAAAGGGGGCCAGAATTTAAAGAAAGCATGGCGGCAGCTGCTTGAGGTTGAATGCTTTTTAAAGCTTTTATTTGGTAGGAGCAGGTCATCGGTAATTGGGTGGTGACCTGTTTCATGTCATCAGGAAGAGGGCAGGTAAGCACAGAAACTGTTGCCATGGTGATGGGGTCTCTTACCTTCCTGAAAACAAGATAGATGGTTGGGCCAACCATATAGATAAGAAGGGCAGGGCAGGTAGCTGAAAGACAAATTCTTAGGACAAAGATGTTAATCTCAGTGTCTTGTGACTCACCCAGGATTCCAGGAAAGGATTATTGGGAAAGGATTATTGTTGTATATGAGCTCAAGGAGACTAGAGAAATTCCATTTTGGGATCTGTCCTCTCAATTGTACTTTAGAAATTACTTTTTGGTCCATATGCTTGTTCTTGTACGAATACCAGGCTGTTTTGATTATTGTAGCTTTATAATAAAGTTTAAAGTCTGGGAGTGTGCTGCCTCCTGTTGTGTGTTTTTTTTTTGCTGAGGATTGTCTTGGCGATTCCGGGTCGTTTATGTTTCCGTATGAATTTTCCTGTATTATCATTTCCAGGTCTGAGAAGAATGCTGCTGGTAATTTAATGGGTATTAGCATTGAATCTGTAGGTTGCCTTTGGTAGGATGGACATCTTAACAATGCTGATTCTTCCAATCCAAGAATATGGAATATTTTTCCATTTGTTTATGTCCTCTTTGATTTCATATAAACCAGTGGAACAGGATAGAGATTCCAGAAGCAAAACCTCAATTTCTCAACCAGTTCATCTTCAACAAAGCCTCCACCACCAACCTCTGGGGAGAGGAGAACCTATTCAGTAAATGGTGCTGGGAAAACTGGCTGACCACATGCAGAAGATTAAAACAAGATCCCTACCTATCATCAACTCTAAATGGATGAAACACCTAAATGTAAAACCTTAAACTATAAGGACACCCTTATAGAAAATGCAGGAGACACCCTTATGGAAATTGAACTTGGCAACTAATTCCTGATCAAAAACCCCAAGTGCCCATTCCATAAGAGATAAGATAGACAAGTGGGACCTCATCAAACTGACAAGTGTCTGCAAAACCAAAGAAACCATCAAGAGAGCAGGGAGACAGCCCACAGACTGGGGAAAAATATTTGCCAACTGTATGTCTGACAAAGGCCTACAGGATCTACAAGGAGCTCAAATGTGCCGAAACGGGGGGGGGGGGGGGTTCCATTACAAAGTGAGCAAAAGTTATGTATAGACGCTTTTCAAAAGAAGACATACGAGCAGTCAGCAGATACATTTTTTAAAATGCTCAACCTCACTAGTCACCAAAGAAATGCAAATTAAAACCACACTGAGATACCACCTAACTCCAGTCAGGATGGCCATCATCAATAACTTAAAAAACAACAGATGCTGGAGAGGATGCACGAAAAGGGAACACTTTTATACTGTTGGTGGGAGTATGAACTAGTACAACCTCTGTGAAAAATAGTTTGGCGATTCCTAAAAGATCTAAAAGTCAACCTTTCATATGACCCCCAAACCCCCTACTGGGAATATACCCAGAGGAACTCAAATCACTCTATGAAAAATGATACCTATACACGTGTGTTTATTGCAGCATTCTTCACAGTAACAAAAACATGGAACCAGCCATGCTGCCCATCGAAAGAGGACTGGGTAAAAAAAATGCAGTACATATACACAATGGAATATTATGCAGCCATAAAGAAGGACAAAATTATGAACTTTACAGCAACTGGATGAACCTTAGAATCTATAATACTGAGTGACCTATCACAGAAACAAATAGCTGAGTACCACATATTCTCACTAATAAGCAGACCTTGTACAATTTTCATAATACTGTCAGAAAAAGATTGGCAATAGTGGGAAACTGCCCGGGGGAGATGGGAGTCGCACCTCATCAACAAGGGTACATGCATAATGAACATTTATATATCTAACCCTGAAATGTACCCCACATCTTTAAAATAAAAAATAAAGTAAAAAAGAAATTCCTTTTTAAGAATTGCACATATGGAGATTGACTGCTAATAGGTATGGGATTTTATATGGGGATGATGAAATATTTTGTAATTAACTAGTAGTGATAGTTGTACAACCTTATGAATACACCCAAAACTGCTAAGTTGTGCACTTTAAAATGGTGATATTTATGGAACTATGGATTATATATCAATAAAAATAAGTCACCCGCACCTTTGGGAGGCTGAGGTGAGTGGATTGCCTGAGCCCGCGGGTTCGAGACCCGCCTGGGCAAGCAAGACCTCATCTCTACAATAAAATCAAAAAAAAAAAAAAAAAAAATTAGTCGGGCATGGTAGCGCGCGCCTGTAGTTCCAGCTACTTGGAAGGCTGAGGCAGAAGGATCGCCGCAGCCCAGCAGGTCGAGGCTGCGGTGACCGGGAGCGGCCACTGCACTCCAGTCTGGGCGACAGAGTGAGACTCCAACTCAAAAAAATAAATAAATAAATAAGTCAGTCAGAAAGTCAGACTCAGGTAAATTTCATTATTTTGTTTGTTTGTTTGTTTGTTTGTTTGTCATGGTCTCACACCTTCATTCAGGCTGCAGTGCTGTGCCGTAATCACAGCTCACTGCAGCCTCAACCTTCTTGTCTCAGGCTATCCTTCTGTCTCAGCCTCCCTTCTGTCTTAGCTGGGACTGCAAGTACACACCACTTTACTGGGCTATTTTAGTTTGGGGCCTTCTTTGTAGAGGCTAGGTCTTGCTATGCTGCCCAGGCTGCTCTTGAATGCCTGGGCACAAGCAGTCCTCTCGCCTCAGCCTCCCAAAGTACTGAAATTACAAGCATAAGCCACCACTTCCAGCTAATTTTTAAAAATTATTAACTATTATGGGTGCATAATAATTGTATATACATATTTATGGGGGGCATGTGATGTTTTGATATAGGCATACAATGTGTAGTAAGCAAATCAAAAAAGTTGGATTATCCATCACCTTGAACATTTATTTCTCTGTGTTAGGTATGTTCCAGTTCTTCTCTTTTAGTTATTTTAGAAAAGTCAATAAATTATTAACTATAGACACCCTATTGTTTAGCAAATACTATGTCTTAATCATTCCCACTGTACTTTTATACCCATTAACCATGCCAATTTTGTCCCCCAATCCCTGTTACCGCTCCCAGCCTCTGGTAACCATCATTCTACTCTCTTTCTTCATGAGTTCAGCTTTTTAAATTTGTGGTTCCCACATATGAATGAGAATATACAAAATTTGTACTTCTTCACCTGACTTATTTCATTTAACATAGTGTCTTTCAGTTCCATCCATGTTATTGCAAATGAAAGGCTTTCATTCTTTTTACGGCTGTGTAGTATTCCATGACATACATGTACCACTTTTCTTTTATCTATTCTTCTGTTGTTGGACACTTAGATTGACTTCATATCTTGGTTACTTTGAGAAGTACTGCAATAAGCATGGGAGTGCAGATATCTCTTCAATATACTGACTTTTTAAAATACATACCCAGTACTGGGATTGCTGGATCATATTACAGTTCTGTTTTTAGTTTTTTGAGGAACCCCTCTACTGTTCTCCATAGTGGCTGTTATAATGTACACTCCACCAACAGTGTATGAGTGTTCACCTTTCTCCACATCCTTACTAGCATTCATTATTGCCTTTCTGATAAAAGCCTTTTTAACTGGGGTAAGATGATATCTTACTGTAACTTTTATTTGCATTTCTCTGATGGTTGGTGACGTTAACCTGTTGACCATTTGTATGTCTTCTTTTGAGAAATACCTGTTCAGATCCTTCACCCAATTTTTAATCAGATTATTTCATTTTGTCCTATTGTTTCAGCTCCTTATATATTCTGGTTGTTAATCACTTGTTCAGATGGGTAGCTTGCAAATAATTGCACCCATTCTGGTTGTCTTGTTGATTCCTTTACCATGCAAAAAGCTTTTTAGCTTGATGTGATTTGTCCATTTTTGCTTTGGTTGCCTGTGCTTTTGAGATCTTACTCAAGAAATCTTTGCCCAGACCATTGTTCTGGATGTGTCCTCTGTGTTTTCTTTTAGTAGTTTCATAGATTCAGGTCTTAGATTTAAGTCTTTACTTAATTTTTTATTTCTATTTTTTATATGGTGAAAGATAGGGCCCTTGTTTCATTCTTTTGCATATGGATATACAGTTTTTCCAGCAATATTTATTGAAGAGACTTTCCTTTACTCTGTATTACGTTCATGGTACCTTTGTGGAAAATGAGTTGGCCATAAATGCATGGACTTATTTCTAGGTTCTCTATTTTGTTCCATTTGTCTATGTGTCTGTTTTTATGCCAGGACCATGCTGTTTTGGTTACTAAGGCTTTGTAGTGTAATTTATAGTCAGGAAATGTGATTCCTCCAGTTTTGTTCTTTTTGCTCAGTATGGCTTTGGCTATTGTAGGTCTTTTGTAGTTCCATATAAATTTCAGAGTTTTTTTTTCTATTTACTGTGAAGAATTTCATTGGTATTTTGATAGTGACTGCATTGCATCTGTAGATGACTTAGGCACTGTGGGACATTTTCACAATATTGATTCTTCTAATCCATGGACATGGAGTATTTTTCCATTTCTTTTGTGTCCTCTTTAATCAATGTTTTATAGTTTTCATTGTAAGCATTAACTTATTTAAATTTATTCCTAGTTATTTTGTTTTATTTGTAGCTATTGTAAATAGGATGGTTCCCTTGATTTCTCACTTTTATTTTCTCTCTATAAATGTAGCTTGCCCAAATTGTGGAGCAAAGCTCTCTGAACCATCACTGGTTCTGAGCACTGCCGGATTCGTGAATTGTTCTTTGCTCAGCTAAACTCCATTATATTTAATTCATCTAAAGTTTTTCTTTAAACACCTCAAATTCACCCCTAAGTTGCCATGGCCAAGCTTCAGCCAACTTCACTCTACTAAAGTTCTAATTCCATCCCAGTGACTTCTAGTTGACAAATCCAGTGGATACAACATTCTTGCCTACACTGGGCTGTAGATGACTTATTCCTGAAATTCTTCTACATTCTCTCTGCATCATCACTAACTGTACTAAACCATTTCTTCTAAGGATTTCTCTTTGTCTTAGCCATCTTAAATATTGGTGTTACTAGGGTTTTATTCTCAGCCCTTTGTTCTTACTCTGCATGTTCTTTGGCCATTTTAATTACCCCTTATGAGCTAAGGACTTAATCTCTGTGTCTGGGCCTAATCCTTGTACACAAATCTCCTCTATTTACAAGGGGGCTCCCTCCTGATAAATCCATCATAAGCTGAAAATATCCTAAATTGAAAATGCATTTAATACCCATAATAAATCCATCATAAAGTCAAAAAAATTGTGACTTGAGCTATTTGTAGGTCAGGGAACACCTGATAAGACTACCTGATAGACTATTTCCCTGGATATTCTAGCTCTGACACCCCAAACCTTAAAGTATTTCTCTCTTGAAACTTGTTCTTGGTGTACTTTTTATCTCAAGTGGTATAATCATCAGTTAAAACAGAAATGTGGAAGTTACTACCCAACTAACAAAGTGACCATACTACTTCATTTTATGTAATAAAAACACAACTATTATAATACCTATACAGAAAATACTGTAGTGGCCACCAAATTAGCTAATATAACGAACATCTTTGAATAAAGATAAATTAAAATATGACAAAATAATTTCTAACCGCTTATTTGACAGGAACTTTTCAGCACTCAAAGTCTTACATACCATTTGTTTTTCCCATTCAATTGGCCCTCCTCTACAAAAGATATTTGCTTCCTTCTTTCATTCAGGGAACATTTACTGTCTGCCCATGGAATCTCATATTCTAGACACTGGAGGATAAATGTTTTGCTTTTGCCCAGAGTGCAGATGAACTTCATTCTAAATATCAGGTTAATCATCTTATTTGAACATTTCTGTCAGTAGTATGTATTAAAATGCCTTCAAGAATTTTTAGTATTTCAAGGTGGAAATTTTAAATTAGCCTAGCTGAGCATTCCGTATTTACCAATAGCAGGCAGCATAGGTTTCAGAGCAACAGTTCAAAAAGAATCATTTCATTTTTAGAAGTTTCATAATGAACTTGTTTGTGTTTCTTCTTAATTTATATTTCTTCCCCATGTAGAGCTGCCTTTCTTATAGTTTATACAGTAAAATAGATGTATCTCCCTACTGAAGCCCTGTTCCTTGTTTGGGTGCCTTGGCTGATAATGAAATTGGGGGATTAGGAGGAAGAGTAAAGGACAATCAAGAAGAGAAGAACTCACTGGATATAGAAATGACTAAACTCTACTAAATTTAAGTGGACACAAGCTCTAAGAGCAGCCAGGGAGAAAATCAAACTCTAAGTTAAATGATCCATCAGCTACCTCTCTTAATGAGAAATAAAACAGATGCTCGCAGCACATTAACAGCCTATAATAACCCAAACTTTGTCAAGTTTAGTGTATTGAGAAACAACACCAATTTTATGGCCTCTGAAGAAAAATTAAAACCAGCCCCAAAACACTCTGAATGTTAGATATATAAATATTGACGTATTCAGAGAAGTGAGATTTGATGTGTGCATTTTACATACCATGTCACTTAAATATTTCTTATGGTTTTTAAAAATGGTTTAAAATGTTCTGCATTCTTTTGTTAATTCACAGCTTTATTGAGATATAATTAATACACCTACAATTCACCCATTTACTGTATACAATTCAGTAACTTTTATTATATTCACAGTGGTGTGCATCTATCATCACAATTTTAGAATATTTTCATTACCCTAAAAAGAAGTTTCATTCATCTGTCACTCTCCAATCCCCCTATGACTCCTTTACTCCGACAAGCCCAAGGAAACCACTAATCTATTTTCTGTCCTTAACCGTTTTCTGTGTCTGTGGTTTTACCTGTTCTGGACATTTCATTTAAATGCAGTCATACAGTATTGGTACTTTACTGACTTCTCAAGGTTTTCCACGTGATATCATGTAGCAGTACCTCATTTTTTTTAATGTGAAATAATCCTTGTGTGGCTATACCACATTTTATTTATTCATCAGTTGATGGACACTTGGATTGTTTCTACTTTTGGCTGTTATGAATAATACTGCTATGGACATTCATATACAAGTTTTTATGTGGACATGTTTTCAGTTCTCTTGAGATATACCTAGGAGTAGACTGTATTTTGGGAATGTAACTCTATTTTTAACTGTAGGTGGAAACTACTCCAAAGCAGGTGTACCATATTACATTGCCATCCACATTATATAAGAATTCCAATTTTTCTATATTCTCACCAGCATTTCTTACATCTCTTTTTTATTACAGCCATACTAGTGGATACAGAGTGTTACTTCACTGTGATTTTGGTTTTTGTTGTTTGAGTTTTTTTTTCATTTGTTTGTTTTGTTTTGTTTTAGTCAGTCTCACTCTGTTACCCAGGCTGGAGTGCAGTGGCACTCTCACAGCTACTGTGACCTCCATCAGCTGGGTTCAGGTGATCCTTCCACCTCAGCCTTCCAAGTAGCTGGAACCACAGTCATGTGCCACCATGCCCAGCTAATTTTTTTTATTTATTGTAGAGATTAGATCTCATTAGTTTGCCTAGACTGGTCTCAAACCCCTGGGCTCAGGCAGTTTCTCACTTTAGCCTCCCAAAGTGCTGAGATCACAGGCATGAGCCTCTGCGTCTGGCCTCTTTGTAGTATAGATTTGCAGTTGTCTGATGGCTAAAGATATTGAGCTTTTTTCTTGTGTTTATTGTATATCTTCCATAGAAACTGTCTACTTACATTCTTTGTCCATATTAGAAATTGAGCTGTCTTAGTTTGCTATTGAGTTGTAGTTCTTTATATATTCTAAATACAAGTCCCTTAACATATATAAGATTTCATAAATTTTCCCTTATTCTGTGGATTGTTTTTTTACTTTCTTGATACATGTTTTTCATTGTGATGATGTCAAGTCTATTTTTTCTTTTGTTACTTATGCTTTTGGTGTTTATTCATGGAGTCCTGTATGTCTTGATAGCCTAATTGATGTTTAGTTACCATAGACTGCATATCTATAAAGAGTATGTTGATATGGTTTTGGTATAGACATACATCTTTTAAAATACCATCACAATCAAAATAATGAACATATTCACCACTCACAAAAGTTTCCTCTTTTTGTAATTCAACCCTTTCCCTATCCCACAGGAAACCACTGACCTGCTTCCTGTCATGTAGATTAGATTGCATTTTCTAATATTTTATATAAATGGACTCATCATATATGGTATTTTATGTATGGATTTTCTCACTCAGCATAGTAACATTGAGATTTCATCCATGTTTTTACATGTATCTTTAGTTCACTTCTATTATTAATAAAGGATATTCTATTTTATGGTTACATCACAGTTTACTTATTTTATTCATTTATTATTCACTCATATTTTGGTGAACAGTTAGGTTTTATTAGTTCTACAAATAGTCTGCTATGAACATTCATGTACAAGTTATTATCTGGACAGATACTTTCATTTATCTTAGGTAAATACCAACAAATAGAGTACCTGGGTCTTTTGGAAGGTACATGTTAAACTTTTTGCAAAAATGCCGAACAGTCCTAGTTGCTCTACATTTTCTTCAAAATTGGTATGGTCATTCTTCTTAATTTTAATTGTTCAGTTTGTAGTATATCTCTTTGTAGTTTTAATTTCAGTTTCTCTAATAAGTGATTGTTGAGCATCTTTTCATGTGCTTATATGTGCCTTTATTTATTATTGTCATTGGTGAGATGTCTGTTTAAGGCTTTTGCCCATATTTTAATTGGAATTTTCTTTCTTATTATTTAATGTTAAAAGTTCTTTATATGTTCTGAATATAAGTCCTTTATTATTAGATATGTTATTTGCAAATACTTTCTCTCAATCTCTAGCTTATCTTTTTATTCTATGAACAATATCTTTCAAAGAATAGAAGTACTTAATTTGGGGGAGAAAATACAGTATGTCAATTATTCTTTTATTGATGTGGTTTTAGTACCATAACTAAGACATTTTCATCCAAGTCAGAGTCACAAAAATTTCCTGCCACATTTTGCTCTAGATATAGTATAATTCTAGGTTTTAAATTTAGGTTTGTGATCCCTTTTGAGTTAATATTTGTACATGGCACAAGGTATGAATCCATGAATCCATGTTTATTGTTTTGTAAATTGTTCCAGCACCATTTCCTGCAAAGACTTTGCTTTTCCTTTCAATTGTCTCTGGTCTTTGATGAATCTTGACAAAATGTGTGTGAGTATATTTTTCATTCTCTGTTCTGTTCCAATGATCTATTGTCCATCATTGCGGCAGTACCACACTTGTTTTGATTACTGTTGCTTAAAATGAGAAGTGAACTCAATTAGTATACATCCTCCAACTATTGTTAATTTCCATACTTATTTTGGCTGTTTTAGGTTCTGTTAGTTTCCTGTAAATTTTAGGATCAGTTTTCAGTTTCTACCAAAAAATATAAAAATCTGCTAAGATTTTTAATGGGGTTATAATGAATGTTTAGATCGATTTGGGGATAAATGATATCTTAATAATATTGAGTCCTCTGACCATGAATATGGTGCATATATAGATCTGTTTTTATTTTAGATATTTAATTTTCTTAGTGTAGTGTGTTCAGTTTTTCAATGTACAGATCTCCAGCATCTTTTGTCATATTTATACCTAAGTGTTTTATATTTTTGGTACCATTACAACTAGTACTTTTTAAATGTAAAACATTTTATTTAATTTCAAAATGAAGTCATCATTATTTAAAGATATGGGGAACACTGAGTTGTGAGTTTCACCATGCTTTCAAGTGTTTGGGATCTCAAAATTAACAATCATCTAGTACAAGTGCAATTTTCTTGCATGCATACATTGCGTAGTGACGAAGAGTCAGAGCTTTTAATGTACCCATCATCTGAATAGTGAACGTTGTACCCAGTAGGTAATTTTTCAACCCTCACCCACTTTCACCCTCCTATCTTATATAGTCCCTAATGTCTATTATTTCACTCTATCTGTCCATGTGTATCTACTGTTTAGCTTCCACTTATAAGTGAAAACGTGGTATTTGACTTTCTGTTTCTAAGTTATGTCAGTTAGGCTAATGGCCTCCAGTTCTATCCATGTTGCTGCAAAAGACATGATTTTATTATTTTTAAAGAATAAGTAGTATTTCATGGTACATATACCACATTTTGGATTTGTTTTTGTTTTAATTTTTGTAAGGACAGAGTATCACTGTGTGACCCAGGCTAGTCCTGAACTCCTGGCCTCAAGCAGTCCTCTCAGCTCAGCCTCCTAATGTTCTAGGATTACAGGCATGAGCCACTGTGCCCAGCCCAACCATGTTTTCTTTATCGAGTCCTCTGTACATGGCCACTTAAGTTGATTCTTTGCTATTTCAGATAGTGCTGAGATACACATATGGGTGCAGGTGTTTTCTTGACATCATGATTTCTTTTCTTTTCTTTTCGGTATATATCCAGAGGGATTGCTGTATCAAATGCTAGTTCTATTTTTACTTGAGACACCTGCATACTGTTTTCCTTAGAGGATGTACTGATCTACAATCTACCAACAGTGTATGAGCATTCCCTTTTCTTCACATCCTTACCTGCATCTTTTACTTTTTAATAATACCCATTCTGACTGGTGTAAGATGGTGTGTCATTGTGGTTTTAATATGCACAGTGTTTCATGATGTTGAACATTTTTTCATGTTTGTTTGGCCACCTGTATGACTTCTTTTGAAAAATGCTCATGTTCTTTGCCTACTTCTTAATGGGTTTGTTTTTTATTTTGTTGAGCTGTTTTAGTTCCTTATATATTCTGGTTATTTGCCCTTTGTCAGATGCATAATATTTTTTCCCATTCTGTTGATTATCTGTTTACTCTGTTGATCCTTTGTATTTTTATGTTTATTTTTTAGTATTTATTTTACTTAGTTCTATCTGATCTTTCTTTTCTTCTGGTAACTTTGGGTTTGGTTTGATTTTCTTCCTCTAGTTCCTTGAGGTGTGATGTTATGTTGGTAATTTGTAATCTTTCTACTCTTTTGGTGTATGTTTTTAATCTTTTTTATGTGGGGTACAAATGGTCATTATACAGGTACCTTTGTTGATGAGGTATACCCCCTGTTCCCCTGGCAGTTTCCCATGGCTGCCAATCTTACAGTATTATGATAATTGTTCAAGGTCTGTTTATGAGTGAGGTTTTTAATGTTATCAACTTTCCTCCTAGTACTGCTTTTGTTGTAGCCCACAGATTTTGGTTTAATGTGTTCTTTTTTTAATTTTCATTTATTTCAAAACATTTTTAAATTCCTGTGTTAGTTTCTTCATTGACCTAGTGATTGTTCAGGAGCATGCTGTTTAGTTTCCATGTATTTGTGTAGTTTCTGAACTTCCTCTTGGTATTGATCCCTAGCTTTGTTCTACTGTGGTCTGAGAAGATAGTTGATATGATTTCTATTTTTAAAAATTTGTCAAGACTTGTTTTGTAGCCTAACATGTGGTCTGTCTTGGAGAATGTTTCATGTGCTGATGAAAAGAATGTATATTCTGCAGTTGTTGAATATAATGTGTTCTAAATGTCTGTTAAGCCTGTTTCATCTAAAGTCCAATTTAAGTCCAGTGTTTCTTTGTTAATCTTTTGTTTCAATGATCTATCAGACATCGCCACACTGTTTTCCAAAGTGGTTGCACCAGTTTGCATTCCCACCAGCAGTGTAGAAGTGTTCCTTTTTCTCTGCATCCTCTCCAGCATCTGCTATTGTTTGTTTTATTAATGATGGCCATTCTTACCGGGGTTATGTGGTACCTCAGTGTGGTTTTGATTTGCATTTCTCTGATGGTTAGTGAGGCTGAGCACTTTTTCATGTGTCTGTTGGCTGTCCATATATCTTCTTTTGAGGAGTGTCTATTCATGTCTTTTGCCCACTTTTTAATGAGGCTGTTTGCTTTTTTCTTTATGGCATGGTTGAGCTCCTTGTAGATCCTAGATGTTCAGGCCTTTGTTTGATATACAGTTGGCAAATATTTTTTCCCATTCTGTTGGCTGTCTCCCAGCTTTCTTGATGGTTTCTTTTGCTTTGCAGAAGCTTTTCAGTTTGATGAGGTCCCACTTGTCTGTCTTATCTCTTATGACACGGGCACTTGGGGTTTTGATCAGGAATTGATTGCCAGTTCCAATTTCCATAAGGGTGTCTCCTAGAAATTGACCTTCAATATGACCCAGCAATCCCCCTACTGGGAATATATCCCGAGGAACTCAGATCATTCTACAGAAAAGTTACCTGCACATGCATGTTTATTGCAGCACTATTCACAATAGCAAAGTCTTGGAACCAACCGTGCTGCCCATCAAAACTGGACTGGATTTTTAAAAATGTGGTACATATACATGATGGAATATTATGCAGCCATAAAGAAGGACAAACATTTGGACTTTGCAGCAACTTGAATGGATTTAGAGTCTATCATATTCAGTGATCTGTCACAGAAACACAGTACCATATGTTCTCACTCATAAGTGAACCTTGAACAATTATCATAATACTATAAGAAAGGGATTGGCAGTAGTGGGAAACTGCCAGGTGTTGGGGGAGTGGGATTGACAGATGAGGGAAACCGCTGGGGTGGGGGGCACACCTCATTAACAAGGGTACCTGCATAATGAGTATTTGTATACCTAACCCTGAATTATACCCCACAACTTTAGAATAAAAAATTAAACAAAAAAATGATCTATCTATCTAGTGGGATGTTGAAGTTCACTGCTATTATTATATTATTGAATTGCAATACAATACTTCAGATCCCGTAATACTTGTTTTGGGAATTGGGTGCTGCAGTGTTGGGTAGATATATATTTAGGATTGTTGTAGCCTCTTACTGAATTGATTTCTTTATCATTAGATAATGAACTTCTTTGTCTTTTATTACTGCTTTTCATTTGAAGACTTTTTTATCTGATATAAGTATAGCTACTCCTGCTCACTTTTGGTTTCATTTCTGTAGAATATCTTTTTTCACCCCTTTACTTTCAGTCTACATGTGTCTTTATGGAAAGGTGGGTGTCTTATAGGCAGCATATAGTTGCATCATGTAGTTTTATTCATTCTGACAATTTGTATCCTTTTTTTCTAGTTTCTGGGTTAACCATGCATGTTCATTATATGGACATGTGTAGTGGTGGTGATTGGGTCTCAGGTGGCACACTCCCCAGATAGTGAACATTGTACCCAATAGATAATTTCTGAACCCTAACCTCACTTCCCACCTCCTCCCTTATTGGTGTCTCCAATGTCTGTTTGTTTCATCTATGTGACCATTTAGCTCCCGCATGTAAGTGACAACATGTGGTGTTTAGATTTCTGTTTCTAAGTCAGTTCATTTAAGATGGTGATCTATCCAGCTCCATTCATGTGGCTGCAGAGGACATAATTTTTTTTATTTTTGACTGTGTAGTTTCCATGGTATATCTGTACCATGCTTTCAGTCAATTGTTGGTATGCACTTAGGTTGGTTCCATTATTTTGCTATTGTATAGTGCTGCAATGAACATGAGTACAGGTATCTTCTTTATGTATTGATTTCTTTTCATTTGTGTATATCCCTAGCAGTGGGATTACTTGGGTCAAATGGTAATTCAATTTTTAGCACTTTGAGAAATGTCCATACTGTTTTCCATAGAGGTTGGACTATTTTATAATCCCACTAGTGGTGCATGAGTGCTCTCTTTTTCTGCATTGGCACCAACATCTATTGTTCTTTGACTTTTTAATAATACACTGGTGTAAGATGATACCTTACTACTGTGGTTTTAGTTTCCATTAATCTGATGATTAGTGATGGTGAACATGTTTTCATATGTTTACTGACTGCTTGTGTGTCTTCTTTTGACATGTCCTTTGCCCACTTTTTCATGGGGTTGTTTTTTCCATGTTGAGTTGAGTTCCTTGTAGATTCTGGATATTAGCCTTTTGTATGAGGCATATTTTGCAAGCACGTTCTCCCATTCAGTAGATTTTCTGTTAACTCTGTTGGTTATTTATTTTGCTGTGCAGAAGCTTTTTCATTTAATTAAGTCCCATTTGTCTATTTTTGTTATTGTTGCAATTACTTTTGGGGTCTTGATCAAAAATTCTTTCCCCAGGCCAATGTCCAGAAGAGTGTTTCTTAGGTTTTCCTCTAGGATTTTAATAGTTTGGGGACTTACATTTAAGTCTTTAATCCATCTTCAGTTAATTTTTATATATGGTGAGAGATAGGGGTTCAGTTTCATTCTTCTGCTTATGGCTAGCTAATGTTCTCAGCACCATTTATTGAATAGGGTGTCTTTCCCCCATTGTTTATTTTTGTTGGCTTTGTTGAAGATCAGTTGGTTGTAGGAATGTGGTTTAATTTCTATTCTATTCTATTGATCTATCTGTCTATTATTGTACCAGTACCATGCTATTTTAGTTACTATAGCCTTATAATATAATTTGAAGTCAGGTTTTGCGATGCCTCCATAATTGTTCTTTTTGCTTAGAATTGCTTTGGCTATTTGGGCACTTTTTTGGTTCCATGTAAACTTTAAGATAGTTTTTTCTAGTTCTGTGAAGAACGAAGGTGGTTTTTTTGATTGGGATTGCATTGAATCTGTAGATTGCTTTGGGCAGTATGGTCATTTTAACAATATTGATTCTTCTAATCCATGAACATGAGATATTCTTCATTTGTGTAGTCTATGATTTATTTCATCATTGTTTTGTAGTTCTTCATGTAGAAATCTTTCAACTCCTTATATGTATTCCTAGGTATTTGTGTGTGTGATTAGTGTGAATGGGATTGAGCTCTTAATTTGGTTCTCAGTTTGGCGTATTAGAAGACTACAGATTTTTGTATATTGATTTTGTATCCTAAGTCTTTACTGAAGTCATTTATCACTTCTAGAAGCTTCTTGGAGGAGTCTTTAGGGTTTTCTAGGTATACAATGATGTCATCTGCAAACAGGGATAGTTTGACGTCCTCCTTGCCAGTTTGGATATTTTTATTTTCTTCTCTTGCCGGATTGCTCTTACTAGGACTTCCAGTAAAATGTTCAATAAGAGTGGCAAGAGTGGACATCCCTGTCTTGTTCCTGTTCTGAAGGGGGATGTTTTCAACTTTTTCTGGTTAAGTATGATGATGGCTGTGGGTTTGTCATATATGGCTCCTGTTATTAGAAGGCAGTACTGGGAGCAGTAGGCCTGGTATGGATTCTCAGACCCCTGGGCAATTGTGGTGTGGTTGATGGCAGTAGTAGTGGAGGAACAACTCAGTGAGACCCAAGCAGTCCATGTTGGTATTGCTGAAAGTTGTGATGGGTTGTGTGGGTTAGTCCCCAGTCCCAGAACCACCCATAGCAGAGTGGTGGTGTTGTCCTAAGAGTGCTTAGGAGTGCTTGGTCCCCTGTCCCTTCTCTAGCTGGGTAGCAACTGCTGCCACGTTGCCTTGAACTTGGCCCAAGAGTAGGGCACAGCTCAGCATTTAACTCTCAAAATGATGCCTTGGGCCTGGTATCAGAGAAGGCAGGATACCTGCCAGGTAAGCAGTGTTGGCCAGAAGCCATGGGATGTGTGACCCTCTTGTGTCTCAGTCTCAACAGCAGCCCATTGCAGAGCAGTGGATATTGTCACAAATTTACACAGGATAGCCTGGCCTCCCTGTCCCTCATTGGCCAGGTAGCAGCTATAGCCACACCAGCCCAAACTCAGACTGAGGACAAGATGAGCTTAGTGTTAAACTCTCAAAGTGGTGCTTGAGCCTGGGACCAAAGAGGGTGGGGTTCTTCCAGGGCAACAGCTTAGACAAAAAGCTGTAGGGAGCGGTATCCACTCATGTCACACAACTGGTACTGTTCATTTCAATTCCTTTTATTCTTAACTATTACATTTGTACTTTCCATTTAGCTAAACTGAGTTATTAGTTCTAGTAATTTTATTTAGATTTTGTAGAAGTTTCTAAATAAATGGTCATATAATTTACAAATAAAGACAATTTTAGTTCTTTTATTTGGTATTCTTTCCTTTTACAATGACTAGAACCTGTTGTACTTTGTTGAATGGAAGTGATGAGAGCAGACTGCCTTGCCTTGTAAGAACAAGGATCTTAGGATAACAGCATTCATTCTTCCACCATTGCTGTGATGTTCACTGCTGGTATTCTGTAGTTGCCCTTTATAATGATGAGAATTTTTCTTTTATTCCTAGTTTGCTGAGAGTGTGGATCAAAAATAAATGAATTTTATCAAATGCTTTTTTCTGACTCCAATGAGATGATCATATGGTTTTTCCTTTTTTAGTTTGTTAAGGGATGAATTACACTAACTTATTTTTTAATATAAATGTGACTGCATTCCTGCAATAAACCCAACTTGGTCATGATTTTTATCTTTTTTTATATACCTACCTCTTCACTTTGCAAGGTATTTTGTTTCACTGAACTATGTCCTCTCTGCATGGTTCACTGGTAATTCCAAAGCAGAGACATGGTTCAAAAATGCACAAGTTTCAGATGAACACTGTACTGTGCAAAGCAAGATCCTACTATATTATTGAATTTTATTTACTAGAATTGTATGTTAAAATTCTGCATGTATCTTTATGAACTATATTGGTCTGTAGTTTTCTTATAATGACTTTGATTTTGGTGCATAATACAGGCTTTATGGAATGAGTTAGGAAATATGTGTACCTCATCTATTTTCTGAAGAGTTTGTGTACAACTGGTATTATTTCTCCTCTAAGGATTTGGTATAATTAATTAGGGAAGCCATCTGCGTCTGGAATTTTCTTTTTTGGAAGGTGTTACGTTACAATTTTAGTTATCTATTCTTGAGTAATCCTTAGTACTTGTGAACGTCAAAGAATTTGTTACGTTACAATTTTAGTTATCTATTCTTGAGTAATCCTTAGTACTTGTGAACGTCAAAGAATTTGTTCATTTTATCTGACTTGTTAATTGTATTGGCACAAAGTTTTTCATAACATTCCTTATCCTTTTAATATCAGTAAAATTTGTAGTGATGTCAACTCTCTCAATCCTGATATTGGAACTTTGTTCCTTGTCTCTTTTTTATTTTTTAATGACCATTCTGGCTGAAGGTTTATCTATTTTATTGGTCTTTCCAAAGAACCAGCTTTTGTTTTTGTTAATTTTTCATATTTTTTCCTGTTTTTTACTTCATTGATTTCCTCTGTTATTATTTTCTTTCTTCTCTTTACTTCACATTTTATTTGTTCTTCTCTTTCTAGTTTCATAAGGGAGAATCTGAGTTCATTGATTTGAGACTTATCTAATAAAGGTATTTAGTGTTATAAACACCCTTCTAAATACTACCTTAGTGGCATACCACAAATCTTGATTTGCTATGTCTTCATTTTCATTCAGTTCAAAATATTTTCTAGTTTTTCTTTTTAATTATGGTTTATTTAGTAGTGTTTTATTGATTTCCAAATATTTGGAGGTTTTCCAGATATCTGTTATTGCTTTCTAGTTTAATTTCATTATGATCAGAGAACATGCTTTGTGTGACTTAAATTCATTTATTTTATTGAGAATTATTTTATATACAGAATATGTTCTGTCTTGATAAAAATTTCAAATGTACCTGGAAAGATTGTATTTTCTGTTATTGTTGGGTTGTGTTCAACAAAAATCAACATTGTTTAATCTCTATCCTCATTGATTTTATGTCTTTTCTATCAATTATTTAAAAAGACATTTTAGAGTCTTTTGCAATGCTTGTGAAATTGTTTCTCCATGCAGTTCTTTCAGGGTTTTTTTTCATGTAATTTGAGCTGTGTTATTGGGTGCATAAACGTTTAACGATTCTTATGCTCTATAGACTCCTTCTGTTATAAAATGACTCTATTTTGTCTTTGTTCTGAATTCTGCCTTGTCTTTTTTTAAGATAGCCACTCCAGCCTTCTTTTAATTTGCCTTAGCCTGCTATATCTTTTTTTTAATATATGTAATAGCTTTATTGAGATATAATCACTGTCTATACAATTCACCCATTTAAAGTGTATAGTTTCATGGTTTTTCACATACATTGTGTCCAGAGTTATATAACCATCACCTTCAAACTTAAAACATTCCAATTACCGCAAAATGAAACCCATACCTATTAGCAGCCACTCTCCATTTCCTCCCAGTCCCTTCAGCCCCAGGTAACTACTCATCTACTTCCTATCATTATAGATTTGCCTAATCAGGAAATTTTAGGTAAATGTAAGTGTACAATATGCCGTCCTTTGTGGGTGGCTTCTTCCACTTAGCATGTTTTTAAGTTCAACTGAACCTTATTGTAATTATTTACTGTGTATAATTATATGTGGTTATAATACATTCCTTTGTATGACCAAATATTCCATTATATAGACACACAATATTTTGTTTATCCATTCATCAGTCGATACATATTTGGATGGTTTCTACCTTTTGGCCCCTGTAAATAATGCTACAATGAACATTTATCCACATAAATTTTTATGTAGCTATATGTTTCCATTTTTCTTGGAATATAACTAGGAGTAGAATCCTAGGTGAAATGATAATTCTTTGCTTAACCTTTTGAGTAACTGCACACCGTTTTTCCAAAGCTGCATACCTCCCAGCAATGTATGAGGTTCTAATTTCTCCACATTCTGTCTAACACTAGTTATTGTCTATCTTGCTTAAAAGTCTACCATCTTATAGCTTGCATCCTGAATATGAAGTAGTAGTATCTCATGATTTTGATTTGGACGTCTCTGATGGCTTATTTTGTTGAACATCTTTTTATGTGCATATTCATGTGTCATTTGTATATTTTTCCTTAGAAAAATGCCTATTCAGATGCTTAGTTCTTTGTTTAAATTGACTTTTGTTTTTATTATTGAGTTGTGAGAATTTTTTATATAGTCTTGATACAAGTCTAGGATTTATAAAGTTTTCTTCCATTCTGTGGGTTGTCTTTGCTTTCTTTGTGGTGGTTTGTCTTTTATCATCACTTTTACTTTTTTCTTATTTGTGTCTTTATATTAAAGGTGGATTTTTTGTAGGCAGTATATAATTGAGTTTTAGTTTTTGAATCTAGTCTGACAATCTATATCTCATAATTTGTGTTTTTGCCCTTTATATTTTAATAAATATAGACATGGTCAATACAGATTTAGTTAAAATTTACCATTTTGTTGTTTCTTCATTGTTTTGGTCCTCTTTCTGCTTTCCTTTAAATTGGTGAGTATTTTTAAGATTCTGTTTTATCTTTTTGTTGGCTTGCTTACTATACATTTTATTTATTTATTTATTTATTTATTTATTTATTTATTTATTTATTTATTTATTTGAGTCAGAGTCTCACTCTGTCACCCAGTCTGTCTCACGGCTAGTGCAGCCTCAACCTGCTGGGCTGATCCTTCCACCTCAGCCTACCAAGTAGCTGAAACTACAGGCATGCGCCATCATGCCCAGCTAATTTTTCTTGATTTATTGTAGAGATGAGGTCTCGCCAAGTTGCCCAGGCTGGTCTCGAATCTGTGGGCTCAGGCAATCCTCTCACCTCAGCCTCCCAAAGTGCTGGGATTACAGGCTTGAGCCACTGTGACCAGCCTACATCTTATTTGAGTAGATGCTTTAGAGTTTATATATCTTTAATTTATCCCAGTCTATTTCCAAATAGTATTATACCACTTTACATATAGTTTCAGAACCTTACAGCAATATGTTTATATTTTCCTTCTTCTGGTCTTGGTGTTATTTTCATCATACATTTTACATCTACTACATTATTAACACCACATTGGATTTCATTTGTTTAGACAGTAAATTCTCTTTAAGTACATTTAAATGATGAGAAAAACTCTTCTATTTGGTTACATATTTGACATTTTTCCATGTTCATTTTTTTATGTAGATCTAGATTATGATATCATAATCTAGATATCATCTGATCTCATTCTCCATCTGTCTGATAGAATTCTTTTAACATTTTTTATAATGCCATAAGAAAAATGTAGACATAAATCACTACATAAATGTGAAAAACCTTTTCGTGAAGGATACCATGAACAAAATTTAAGAAAATAAAAGACTGAGAAGAAAAATTTGCAACATATAATAGTAATAATAATACAATATACAATAATAATAACAGCAATTATTAAATGTGTACTGTGCTATACCAGTCATTGTACTGAACCATGCATTTTCTCATTTAATCCTTACAGCAGTCATCTGAAGGTAATATATTATTATTACTTCCATTTTACAAACAAGGATATGAGAATAACATAAGGGGCTAATGTCCCTAATAGTCAGAAATCTAAAAATCAATAAGAAAAAAAATTTAGTTGGCAATTCTGAGAAAAAAATCATGAATAGCTGGTAAACATGAAAGTAATACTCAACTTCTCTTATCATCAGGAGAATGAGAGCATAAGAAGCAATCGTTACTAATATTGACACGCTCATACACTACTGAAAATATGAATTGGCACATTTTTAGAGGACCATTTAGCTTTACCTATTGACATTTCAAATATGCATCTGTAATTTTGTGTACAAATGTCCAAAGAAAACACTCTCTCTTTCCCTCTCCCTCCCTCCTTCTCTCTCTCTCTCTCTTTCTCTCTCTCTGTACATACTTTCTCTGTGTGTGTATGTGTGTCTGTGTGTGTGTTTACAATAGAAAACAGTTGGTGATAACCTGATGATCAATAACATGGTGTTAAAATTAATGATGGCTTAGCCATGTAATGAAGTAGCCATTAGGAAAAAATGAGACTGGAGAAACAGGCAGTTTGGTATGCTACAGATGGAAGACTTAAGTTAGTACATCTTCTTGGAGGGGAGTTTTCAATATAGATAGATACCAAAAGTCCTCAGACAATATTCCTTTTCCCCATGTGTTTGCTGTATTATTTAGAGGATTGAAAAAAAAGTCATAGAAAAATGTGTGTAATGGAACCATTTGGGCTTGTATTTTTTAAATATTTTTATGTGCCTAGACAAAGGCTTAGAAAGATGTACAGCAAATTATTAACAGTGATTATCAATAGAAAGGAAAGATTTTGATTTTAAAGTTTCACTACTTGAATTTTATGATAACTTTTGTAGTCATTTTTTAAAAATATTTTTTTAAAGATGCATTAGCTGTAATTGTCAAAAACACCTAGAGAACTGGCTGAAAAGAAGAAAAATCATTTCTTCTAAGGGTTTCCAAACCAAGTGGATCCAGGTTTTTCCCTCCTGGGCTTAAATTTTACTTTTAAAGATAAAGTGCTGGGTTCTACCTGTAGAACTCAGTAGAATTTAAAAGAACTGGATTTTAATGGACCCTGAATGCCAAAGTACAAGACCAGAGTAGCTAGTAAACTCTAAGACAGTTATAATATTCACAAACTCATATCAAAAATTAGGAATAACATTTTACAGCTGGGCTCAGTGGCTCAGCCTGTAATCCCAGCACTTTGGGAGGCTGAGGGGAGTGGATTGCCTGAGCCTGCAGGTTCAAGACCAGCCCAGGCAACTTGGTGAGACCAATAGATAAAAAATTAGCCGGGCACATGCCTGTAGTTCCAGCTACTTGGAAAGCTGAGATAGAAGGATTCCCGGATAGACTCTGGGGTGGCCATGAATGTGCCACTGCACTCCAGCCTGGGTGACAGAGTGAGACTCCAACTCAAAAAAAATATATATATATATATATATATATACATATATATATATTTTTTACATTGTGAAAGTGCAATAAGGGTTTTTGTTGTAGGTTGTGTTGTTGTTGTATATTTGAAACTGTAACCAGATTTATAATAATGAAATCTGTGCAGTAACTTTCAAAAGGGAGACAGGGGTACATGCTCAGCTCAAAAGGTTGATCAGCACAAAGCACTGATTATAGAATATTGGGCTCCTTATGTCACATGTTCTCATGTTTTAATACTATCTTCTAATAACAAAATAAAGTACACTGCATTTATGTGAAACATCTAGAAAATTTGTTAGCTAAAAAGGTAGGATGGGTAAGCCAACTGGAAAAAATTTTATAAATTAGAATTTTAAAATTAGTTTTTAGACAAGAGACAAAGAGGAAGTATTTCTTTCTTGTGGAAGAATATTGCTATATGTTAGGTCTCAAGCAAGTAACCAAGGTATCGAAGTAAATGTTATGGTCAGAGATTTTTTTCATTTATTAAAGAATTGTTCTGATAAATTATTTGTTTTGGAATTTTTTATCTGGAAAAGTTCACTGAATTCAGTCATATTTAATATATATCATACTACTTGAATATTTGTTACATAAGTTTCCAATCTTCTAAGTGTTAAACACTTAGAAATTTTTGTTTCTTACAGTTGAACTTTTTTCTTTTCCAAGTCACCCAGACCTACAGTAATGACCAAAGAAATCTGTCGTTACAGATATGTTTATTAGAGAAAAATTGAGCAGTAATAAAATGTAAGCCCTGTAGTCTATTGTGTGTGTGTGTGTGTGTGTGTGTGTGTGTGTGTGTGTGTGTGTATGTATGGAAAATGCCTGTAAGTAGGAGCTATTATATTAAATCACACTTTACAAAAGTTACTTTTATATCTAAATAAAATATTTTTACATGGCATTGTCTTGCACTCAATAAGAATGATCATAATATAAACACTTTTACTGAGTACTAATTGGATGTCAGGAGTTGTTCTAAATACTTGCCATTCAGTATTTCATTTCATCTTAACAATCCTATGTATAAGTACTCTTATACACAGTTTATAAGTGAGAATGTGAGGCTTACAGGTGAAGTAACTCACTCAAGTTCACATGGCTGCTAAATGGCAGAGCCAGAATTTGAACCTAGGTAATCTAACTCCAAAATCTAAGGTCATAGCTACTTTGCCTAGAGAATAGGATTCAAGAGGGAGGACTTCATTGTTATGTGCAGTATGATGCTTCTGTTATCTAAGAGGTACTAGACAATATCTACCCTACCACCTTTCATGGCGGTTGAAATTTTATCATTATAGATTCACTGCTTTAAGTTTACTGAAGTTGGGGATATCAGAGGTTTCCAGTTAAAATGCAAATTATTCCTTGAGAAGTAATACACATTTAAGTGGATAATGACAGTGTCTAGGACCTCAGTACTATAATACAAGGTTGATGATTGTGGAATAGCAAAGGAAGAAAGGAGAAATCAATTTGGAAACTATGTAAGAAGAAAGAAGTCAACAACTGACTAGCCTACAAAATCAGAGGGTTTTTGCCAAAGGTTGAAAAAGGGCAGCCAACAATTTTTTATGATAGTATAATAATCAATAAGATGTGAGGATTTTTTCATATAATTTCACTGTTCACCATCTACCTTCTCTTTTGATTCTAGGAATTACTGCCCAACTGATGCTACACAGTGTCTATATTTTATATTAACTGAATGCCTTTCCTTTGTCATATAGCAATCAGCAGGCCTTTTTACTGGAGAATGTCCCTTGTAATAATGCAAGCTGTGAGGAGGCACAGCGAATGTTTAAAGTTTACTGGGAACTGACGGACCTAAATCAAATCAGGGATGCCATGGTTGCCACCTTCTTTGACATTTACGAAGATGTAAGTTCAGAGCCATCTTATGTGTTTGGAGTTTAATTGCCATTTACTCATCTAACTTTTGCTTCATCACATTTGACCAGAAAATGTAGATGACATAACAAAAGCAATTGAGTTAACTAAGAAAAGCCTCTTTTTTGTCTTTTTTTTGTTTGTTTGAGTTGGAGTCTCACTCCATCTCCCAGGCTGGAGTGCGGTAGCACGCTCACAGCCACCCCAGCATCGACCTGTCAGGCTTCGGCGATCCTTCTGCCTCAGCCTTACAAGTAGCCAGAACTACACGTGCGTGCAAGTGCAACTGGCTAATTTTTTTTTTTTTTTTGTAGCGACAAGTTCTCTCCAAGTTGTCTGGGCTGGTCTCAAACCTTGGATCTCAGACAGTCCACTCACCTTGGCCTCCCAAAGTGCTGGGATTATAGGGTGAGCCACTGAGCCCAGCCGGAAAGTCTCTTTTAATGTTAACTGGTAGAGGGAACAAATTGACACCATTGGCTGATTGATACAATCAGATATAAAATTCCCTTCTCATTTTGTCCTTATTTGGATTAAACCACTAAAGAATCATGCACTGAGACTGGCAAATCTGCATGATCAGCAGTAGACAAAGCCACAGTCCAAAGATAACATACTCTTGAATCTGCACAAGATCACAGAAGGAAGAGTTCAGTACTCACTGTTATCCTTGTGAAGCAAGTAGCATCTGTTTCCACAGATTCTTGTGACTCTGTCATTGGTTGCCAGGTGACCTTGTAAAAGATTTTCAGTGTTCTGGCTTTCCCCTTTCTAAAGTGAAGCGTGAGTTTACCACTCGGAAAAATAATAAATTTTGAAAAAATATGTTAAATTTCAGAATTAGTATACCACAGTCTATCTTGTAAGATCATTTATTAAAAGTTAAATGCCCAATAGGACAGTTATGTCCCCATTTATGCCATTTTGGTTTTTGTTTTCTTTTTTTTTTCCTAAAAGGCTTATTCTCAATTATGAATTATTCAGCTCCTTGTTTTTCTCTGTTTCCCCTGCTATCAGATCTCGTTATTTCACTTTTCTTTAGCAATTTTCAAGCATAAAAGTAATTGGCAAAAATACCAGGAAGAGAAAAAATCGAGAGAATTGACTACAAGTCAGTTTTTAATTTCTGTACATCAAAAACATCATAAATAAAATTTAAAATAGTTTTTAAATCCAGGAAATAAATTTATTATGAAAGAGTCAAATAATTAGTATTCTTAATATAAAAGTGTTCATACACACTGGTAAGCCACCAAAAACTCTGGAGAAGGAGAAACATAGTCAATTTATGGGAAAAACCGAAGTTACTAACATAGAAAATAATATAATAAATGATCAACCTCATGGAAAGAGTCAGAGGAATGTCAATTTAAATTAACATACCTTTTTTTTCTTCAATAAAATTAACAAAGATTCTTCCTTCAGGAAAAACAGATGGTAAAATGCAGTGGTGGCAAATGCAGATAAAAGGTACTCTCAGGCCAGACAAAGTGGCTCACACCTGTAATCCTAGCACTTTGAGAAACCAGGGCAGGAGGATTGCTTGAAGCCAGGAGTTCGAGACTAGCCTGGGCAACAAAGCAAAACCCCATCTCTACCAAAAATCTAAAAAATTAGCTGGGTGCAGTGGCAGGTGCCTATAGTCCTAGCTACTCAGAGGACTAAGGCTGGAGCCCAGAAGTTTGAAGTTATGATGAGCAGTGATTGAACCACTGCACTCCGGCATGGGCGACAGAATGAGACCCTGTTTCTAAAAGAAATAAAAAGATATTCTCCCTAATGGTTGGAAAGGATCTGGCAGTCCACATCATGGGCCTTCAAAAATACATGCAAATATGACTGGAAGGAAATATACCAAAATGCTAACAATTATCTCCAGAGACTAAAGTTACAGATTTTTTTGTTTTATTTATATTTTAATATTCAAAGTTATGTATATATACTGGGTATATATTTTTTTTAATAGTGATTTTCTTTTAAACATCTGATTAAGTAAATAAGGTTTACTTTTACGTGATAACATGCTATGCATTTTAATTTTTTTTAAGTTGGTCTAATCTTACTATTTTTGTTTATGCTTTTTCCAGGGAATCTTGGACATTGTAGTACTAAGTAAAGGATATACTAAGAATGATTTTGCCATCCATACACTAAAAAATAACTTTGAAGCAGATGCTTATTTTGTTAAAGTCATTGGTGAGTATTCTAAGTATTAACGTTTAATTTTGTGTTCTCTCTCTGTCTCTCTCTCTCTCTCTCTCTCTCTGCCTGTCTCATCTCTTTCTGTCCATATTCCAAAGGTCAAGGACATACTCCTATGTAATCCTCATACAACTCTTTCTCTCTCATTCAGGAGATCAGCCTCAGTACAATGCCATCCTATCTATATACATAGACTCCATTCATATTTCACCAGCTGTCCCAACAATACTCTTGTCTTTTGAGTTCCGGATTCTGCCCAGAAGTATCTATGGCATTTAATTGTCCCATCTTTTCAAACTTCTTCAATCTGAAACAGTTCCTCAGTCTTTTCCTATGTTTCATGTCCTTATCAGTTTTAAAGGATACAGGCTTTGCATTGTGCAAGGTAACCCTGTTTCCTCATTACCCAACTCAGGTCATGAATTCTTTGCAGAAATTCTACTACAAGGAATTGCATAATTGATGCTGTTTGTTTCTCAGTGCATCACATCAGCAAGTGCATAATATCAGACAGCAACTCAAATCCATAGGAAGACATAAAGAATACCTGTTCCATCACCTAGTCATGTTGTTGATCACCAGATTTCTCCATCCCAAATTCACAGTTTTTCCTTTTGTAATTGATTAGTATTTGGGTGGGAGATATTCTGATATTAGTTTAATATCCTTTCCCTTATCAAACCTCTGCCTACCACCCTTAGAGTTCGTAGACAACTCCTACCTGAATCAACCATACATACTTTTCAGTGTTTTTCTATTTCTATCATTTCTTTTACCTATATGGTAGAACATTCTACTGTTCATTTATGCCTCCCTAACCCCAAACCTGGAATCAGACATTTCTTCAAGGTGCCCCTTCCTTCTAGTAGAGAATGGTATCTGAAAAAACCAAGCTCTGGATGGTCAGGATGCTCTTTGCGACTGGGTTATTTCTCTCAACGGACAGAGCTGGGAAAGAAAGTACTGGCCCAGCTTCACATACAGACAAATATGCACATGTATAACTGTTTTTATGGTTTTGTTTTTATGTGCTTGCTTTTAGTATATAGAAATGAAATTGATTTTGGTGTGTTGATCTTTTATACTGTGACCTTGCTCAATTCACTTTTTTTTATACATTCCTTGGGATTTTCTTTGTAGACAACCATGTCATCTGCAAAAAGGGACAGTTTTCTTTTTTCTTTCTAATCTTTAATCTGCCTTTTATTTCTTTTTCTTGTGCTGGCTAGAGTTTTAATTATTATGTTGAATAAGAGTGGTGAGATTGAACATACTTGTCTTGTTTCCAATCTTAAGGGGAAAACATTCTGTCTTTCACATTAAATATGATATTAGCTCTAGGGGTTTTTTTGTAGAAGCTCTGAATCATATTTAAAAGTTCCCCCATTCCTAGTTTGCTGAGAGTTTTATCATGAATTGGTGTTGGAAGGTGCTGCTCGTGTGTTACTGTACTTATAGGCAACACTGAAACTGCCATATCAATTTGTTTGTCAACAAAATGGCACATATACTTTGTAGAAATATTAGTTTTGAAATGAGCACTCAAGCTACGCGGTGTCAGGAAGATGACGGCCGAGCCATTCAGACTATGCAAGTCCTAGTGTGAGTGAGTGAGTATATGGAAAATTTTGTGTATGTGCTGGTGAGTGGGTGGTCGTGTGAGTGGCTGAATGAGTGAGGACTAGGGAGCTAGCAGCCAGGGCTCTCCTGGTGCAGTAGCTGGTGCCACAGCTGCTCAGCTTGGACCCTAGCAATTCCCAGGATACAGAAGCCAAGTGCCATTTTTTTTTTAATCAACAAAACCCTTCCTGGGAAGAAAATGCTGCGAGAGACTGACTAAGTGGGGGCTCATGAGCAAGTGGCCAGGGCCCTCCTGGTGAAGCAGCTGGTGCTGCAGCTTCTCTGCTTAGTCCCTAGCGCTTCCCAGGTCTCAGAAGCCAACAGCCATTTTTTTTTAAAACAGACAAAAGTTTTCCTGTGAAGAAGCAGTGGGGAGAGACTACCAGCTGCAGGCTCTGCCTCACCACTGCAGCAAGAGAGACTGCCGGCTCCAGGCTTTGCCTCACCACTTCAGCACCTGGCCAGACACTGGCAGCAAGGGCTGCAGAGGGAGCCCAAAGGTAGAGTCCCACCAGAGAAGACTAAAGAGGCGCCCCGCCAACATCTTGAAAATGGGACAGGAAAGTGCTCAACTTGCTCACCATGGAGCAACAGACCCAATCTCTGTGACTGGCGGATCAACTACTCAGGAGTTGATTGTGACCCAGATGGAATATCCTAAAGCACAAACTTCAGAAGGACCTGACAAGTTCTGAGTCTCAGATGTTCCACCCCCTACCCTGATCCAGCTGTGGGACAAAGGGTGTGGCCAGAAAAGGACAAAGAAGATCTCCAAAGAGATCAGTGTCCTGTTTCAAAATAGAACAAATCCAGAGCCCAGATCAAGGAAGAATTGAGGGCTGGGCAAAACATCAGAAGGGAAAGTTTCTCCT
Source organism: Tarsius wallacei (assembly GCA_963574415.1). NCBI lineage: Eukaryota > Metazoa > Chordata > Mammalia > Primates > Tarsiidae > Tarsius > Tarsius wallacei. Next base: position 1,907 of record CAUYQG010147352.1, on the reverse strand, counting down.
ACTGACACTAAATAACAGAACTAAAGAGAAAAGCAAGAGATCCGTTATAAATGAGGAACAACCAAAGGAAGACCACAGGTCATTTCAAGTGTAACAAAGAGAAAAGTGAAAATACAGACCTCAGAAATACAGACCTCAGAACCCAAACAATAGAAGATACCAACAACTGGCCCCAAAATACGATAGGGATTAAGGAATGGATGGAAAGAGTGATTAAGACTCAAGAAAGACAAGATGTAACACTGAAATAACTTGTAACAGAGATTGTGGAAAAGAAAAATTTCACCCAGGAAATAAATAACAAGATAACAAGAATGGAAAGCAGAATTAATCTAGCCAAAAAAAAAATCTCAGAACCTGAAGACCAGAACATGGAATTCACCTGATCTGTAAAAAACATAGAAAGAAAACTCAGAAAGAAAGAGCAAAGCCTACATGAAATGTGCGGTTGTACGAATCTACATCTAGTTGGTATCCCAGAAGAAGAAAAGGAAATGGAGAACACCTTGGGGCAAGTATTCCAGGATATAATCTAAGAAAACTTTCCCCATCTCACCAGAGATTTGAACAGCCAAACATACAGAGAACTCCCACAAGAAATCAAATGAGAAGACCAAACCCCAGACACATAGTAATTCATATACACAAAGTAGGCACAAAAGAAAAAATCCTAAAGGTAGCAAGAGAGAAAGGTCCAACTACCTACTGGGGAAAATCAATCAGAATAGCAGCAGACCTATCATCAGAAACACTACAAGGTAGATCAGATTGGAGTCCAGTTTTCAAAGTCCTCAAAGATAAACAGTTTCAACCAAGAATTTCCTATCCAGCCAAGCTCAGCCTCATCAGTGATGGAGAATTAAAATCCTTCCCAGACATCCAATCCCTAAGAGTTTATGCAGCTTCCAGACCAACAATACAGGAGACTCTTAAAAAGGTATTAAGCACAGAAGAAAGAAAATAAAGAATGGCCACACACTTCCCAAGAGAACAGCAGAGCACAGAAACAACAGAAAATATATCACAATAAGAAACTTGAAAACACACATATACATCAACCCCAAAGCCAAAAGAAAACAAGCAAAGAAAAAACTTTATAAGAACCTCATGACAGGAATCAACAATCAGATTTCAATAATCACCCTGAATATGAATGGACTAAATGCTCCACTGAAAAGACACAAAATGGCAAACTGGATAAGAAACCATAACCCAGTTATTTGCTGCATCCAGGAAACTCATCTCACAGGAAGGGATGCACACAGACTCAAAGTTAAAGAATGGAAAACAAGTTTCCAGGCAAATGGATCACACAAAAAGGCAGGAGTTGCAATCTTAATATCAGACAAAACAACCTTTAAGCTATCAAAAATTTAAAAAGATACAAAAGGACACTACATAATGATAAAACGTTCAATCCATCAACAAGAAATATCCGTCCTAAACATATATGCACCTAATACAAGAGCACCAACATTTATAAAGCAACTACTAAGTAAACTAAAAAATATATTGACTCTAACACTATTATAGCAGTGGACTTGAATACCCCACTAACAACCCTAGATAGATCATCGAGGCAAAAAATCAACAAGGAGATCCAGAAGCTAAACTTGACACTCAACCAAATGGACTTAATAGATACCTACAGAATATTCCATCCCACAACCACAAAATATATACATTCTACTCATCACCACAAGGAACATACTCCAAGACCAATCACATCCTTGGCCATAAATCAAGCATAAACAAATTCCATAAGGTTGAAATCTTGCCATGCACATTCTCAGACCACAGTGGAATAAAAATAAATATATCAACACCAACAAAATTTTCCCAAAGCCCACAAAGATATGTACACTAAACAGCATGATGCTGAACAACTACTGGGTTAACACTGAAAT
>CAUYQG010147351.1:0-12000 GCA_963574415.1 Tarsius wallacei | reverse complement strand
TTTTTCTTCCCCTATGATCTGAGAAGATGCTCAGTATTATTTCAGCCTTTTTGAATTTGATCACACTTGATTTATGCCCAAGAATGTGATCAATCTTGGAGTATGATCCCTGTGCTGATGACTAAAATGCAAACTCTGTGGGTTTTGGGTGAAGTGTTCTTTAGAAGTCTATTAATTGGTCAAGTATCAAATTAAGGTTCCAGATCTCATTGTTGGCTTTTCATCTCGATGATCTATCTAAGGCTGTTATAATCTGGCAATCCCTCTACTTGGAATATACCCAGAGGAACATAAATTGCTCTACAAAAATGACACTTGCACACCCGTGTTTATTGTCACACTATTCACAAAAGGAAAAACATGGAACCAACCCAGATGCCCATTGAAAGTGGACTGGGTAAAGAAAATGTGGTACATATATGTGCTGGAGGAGCTCAATTACTCCTAGGCATCTTCACATCAGATTCAGTCAGTCCAGAGAACAGAGGAGCCTGGTTCATAACAACTGCACTCTTTATTCATAATCGAGGCAGCTGGTGATTACAAGAGGAATAGGTCTCCGCACTGAGATTTTTCCCTGTCCTCTTTTAAAAGGATCTACACAACTGTGGCATGCAGACAGATTAGGAGTACATAATTATGCTTAACAAGCTACATTAGTTTGTTGTGTTATAAGTTCTGGTGGGCAAAGATCTAAAGGAGCGCTATCTTGTTCTGGTGGGCCATGGTCTAAGGGTACCTATTTTGTTCTGGCTAGGCTAGAAAGCCTGACTGACTCCATTTCCCATACACTCCACCTCAGGGTTTCTCGCCATACAATCTTTTCTATTTGATTATTCCTCCCAGGTCTGTATGCGAGGAGGGAGGAACACTGTACCCAAATGCCACAACAATACAAACTGCAACAACATACAAGCAAAGTACAGGTGCTCAACCAAGTCCAATTGTTGAGTGAGTTGGGCTTGAGCTTCCACAGAAAGCCTGCAGCAGCCCTCAAAGGCAAGTTAGTGCACACCTAGCATGCTGATTGGTTAGTCACAGTAGAGTAGGTATGGACCCAGTTCACATGGGAATCTGCAGCAACCCAACTAAGGGTGAAAAGAAAGAAAGAGATCATAGGTACCAACATCAGCAACTCCCTTCTCTCCACCAATATACAAGCTAAAGTCTTATCCTGTGATAAGATAGCAACAGGCCCTGCACGTTTTCCTGGCTTAGTATACAAGCCAGGCCTTTTCAGTCTTTGCTGTAATCGTTTGTGGTTCTACATGTAGGGGTAATGGAGATGCTTGCACTGGCTATAATGATAACACAGATGTTCCCTTTAAGAATACAAACGCTTTCGCCTCCAGGTGGGCAACAGATCTGTACTGTTGGGGGCCAAATAACAGCAGTCCACAGCGTGACTGTTAAACTTCAGGTTAGTACCACCTTCCATGGGGATATCAAAGCAAACCATCGTGAGCATGTTGTTACTTTCCATGGCCAAATCCATTCCAGCCATACCCCAGGGCTTAAGGTTGTGGGGGCTAGCAACAAGATATTTTGTTGCCGGCCTAATCCAGGTTATAGCAGATCATCTGCTGTTTTCACTTGAAGTCAAATGGTGGTGGCAGCATAATGCAAGATGGCTTCTGCAAGGGCCAGGACTCCTGCCCGTGGTTGTTCATTCAAAATCATGAAGACTTCCCAGAGATGTTTCGTTCACCCATGCAAAGATCGTCCTGCTGAGGAAGTTTGCAGAGCCTCTCGAGAGAGACCATTGGGGTGCTCAGTGAGATCGGCCCACAGCAGGTGGTAGGGAGTGTAGGACTTTCACTCCACTTCCATTCATACGGCCCAGTCTTTCACTTCAGTTCCAGTGAAGCGAATCCCATTGTGAGGGATTGTCCTGGGATTTACGATTTAATGTATTAACGTGAGCACATCGGAGTTGCAGTAATAGACATCTAAGTTGGCTAATTTAAGCCTAGACTTGGTGGGCTAGACATGTCCTAGAAGAAGACATCCAAAGCTCAAGGAGATGGAGATGTTGAAGTAGAAATGTTTTGAATCTGTTTAGTCACCCATGAACCTTGCCCTCATAGAAGTCTCACAGGATACCACATTCATCAAAGCAGTAAGATATGGATTGGCAAAAGGGCACAAACTTTCATAAAAAGTTCTGTGGTAGCTGACTCTGTATGTCAGAGATGATAGTGAGGGGTGGTTCACTGAAATTGAGTTTCTTATTTTTAATGAGAATAATAAAATCCTACATGGGAAAGGCCAGGTTATAGAACTTAGAAATTAGCAGCTAAAATTAGGCACAATTGTCACAAAAATTCGCAAGGACAGAGTGGAAATCAGAATATTGACCCGTAGAGATCTAGTATGATTGTTAATTGATCACCCTGAAAATGAAATAGATAGATGATTTATTAAGGTACTACTTTATATATACAGAGAAAAGCAATTCTAGGTCTGGCAGCAGTCCTAGCTCACTAAAGTAAAGAATCTTGGTCTCTTCCAAAATACTAGAGCTCAGGCTAATGTATGAACCTGGAGTCTCTTAACAGAGAAGGAGACCCTACATTGTGTCCAGTGCAGTGTACTTTAATATCTCAAGTCTTCCCCAGAGATATCAGTGGCTATTTCCCACAATGTTTATGTACTAGATAAATGGAGACACACGGAACTTCTGGGTATAATTAGGGATTATGGGATACATTGGGATTACCTGATACCAATCCTTAGGTTCTAAAAATGTTAACATGGTGTACAAGCCAAAGAGGGGACTTATGGAATTTCAGTGGTAGATATGCTGCTGACTCCAGTTCATGTCACAATGAATCCAGTGAAAGTTTCACCCCACCCTCCAGTTATTTACCCTATCTAAGAATTAAGACTCAGTACAGGTATAAGTAAGTAAAGCAGTGCTTTTCAAACCTTAGCTCACACCAGAATCATCTGGGGACATTAAAACACAGATTGCGGGACACCACTCCCAAGTCTCTGCTTCAGTAGGTCTAGGATGGAGTCCACAAATTTGCATTACTAGGTTCCCAAGTGATACTAATGCCCCTAGTCTAAGGATCATACTTTGGAACCCTTAGTTCTTGTACTATGGTTCAGTTCAACAACTGGGTGTTCTTTTGGCTAAGTTCTTATCACAATATGGTCTTCTTACCCATTAAATAAGAGCCATTCAATCCTTTTTACCTTGTTTGATTGGTGCAAAAGCCAAATGTCTTCTGGTCTACATCAGCACAACCAATCAGAGAATGATGTTAATTACAGCTGTCATTCTAGATGTGGTATTTTTCAGTGCAAAACAATACAGCCCTTGGCACCTAGTATACAGATATTGACCTGACAATTTTTTCCCTTATTGCTGTCAGCAAAGTTTGTTAGAAGCAATTTGTCTTTATATATTAGGGAAAACAGTATACTGTTATGCTTTTTTACTTATCAGCCCTCCTGTTCTCTGTCCATAATGTATTCTAAATGGAGCTTGATTTCCCTGATCAAGTATAGGCTGCCGTGCAACCTGGGACTTTTGATCCATAGATAAATTCTTCAGGAAAATCTGTGGTAGACAGAATAAAGCATCTATCAAGCCATAGTGCACATAGACTGTAGTGCACACCCTGAGGACTTTGGAGTTAGGCCATGTCATTTTTGCCCTCTTTCCCTTACAACTGTACTCTATTTGAAAAGCAGTCCTTGGTTTGGTACTAGGCTCTATGAATTCCTGACTAGGGGACACCAAGTATCTAGGCAATCTAAATTTTATGTTAGGTACTTGGTGTTATATAATTTTTAAAAATCATAAAATTGGAACATGTTCAGTAGCTATGCATTTTAAGATGAATTGACTACTGGCAGGTTCAGAATGCATAGTGACAACAAAGGCTGAAAATGAAGTAAACTGATGAATATCTTGGCACAGAGTATAAAGCTATTTGTGTTCCACCAGAGGGTGTCCACAACCTAGGGAACTCAACAATTAGGTAGACAAGATTCTTTCTCTGATGTCATTCAGCCTCTTTTCTCAGCCTTTCTACTGTTCTCTTGGTGGGATTATGTACAACAAGTCCATAATGACACATGTGAAAGCTATATATAGTTCAACAACCTATCACCATTGTTGAGTGCAAAATCTGCTAATAACAGACACCAAGATGGAGTCCCAAATGGCACCATTTCCCAAGGAAACCAGCCACCCATTTGATGGCTGACTGTAGACATATGCAATCATATATGGTGTTAAATTGTTGATTTATATGGTCAAAGTATTTTTTAACTTTATTACAAACTAGCATACCGTTTTCCAAAGTAGTTGTACAAATTTAGACTCTCATCATAAGAGTTCCCAATTTTGATTGGGATTGATTCCCAATTTTGAAGTCATTATTCCTTTTTCTCTCTATGCAACATTTCAAATGACCTTCTTTGAAGTCAGTAGCCTTTTTTCCTCTGTGCCTAGTCTACTTTTAAGCCAGTCAAATGAATTATTCATTTCAAACTTTGCTACTTCCTTTTCTAGCGTTTCCATTTTTTGTTTTCCTTTTTCTGCTAAAATTTTTCATCTTTATACCATTTATCCATTTTCATCTAAACTACTTAATTTACTTATAATCTTTATTTTTAATTTTTTTTGTCAGTTAATTCTTGCATTTGTTTCATCTATAGTTCTGCTTCTTTTGACTTTTTAATTTTTTATCATGAGTCACATTGTCCTACAACTTTGCACATCTTCTAGTAATTGTGTGCTGTACTTTAGGTATAAAATAACAATAGAGTTCAAGTAGATAAGTTCCTTCAGAAATAACTTCCTTTGTTTCTTTGTTATGTACTAAGGGACTTGTGTCCTCTATTTAGTCAGTAGTTTAGCTGATTTTGGTTCTGGTTTTAGATAGTTTTGCAGTGAGATGAGGCTCTGCCCTCCAGCAGGGCTTAAGCAGCTTTCCTCTAATTTCCAACCCGCCATTAATTTTTTCAGAACTACTGCTTAGTCATCCAAATTCCTTATGTGGAAAATTCTGTTACTAGCCCTCTTAGCCAATTGTCACTGGTAAAAATCTCAGTTGACCTTTCCCTTTCTCATTGATGTTCCTCTGTTTATAAAGATCTTACTTTTCCACCCAATTGTCTTTGTGGACTCAACAGCAGAGCACTCTGAAATAAAGGATGCTACAGTCTTTGCTCACTCCTAAAGAAGTCATGTATTTCCAAAATTATTTTATTTATATTTTTGTGCTGATAGCTCTTTGATGACTTTAAAATATATTATAATTTTTCCAAGATTATACATGTTTTCTTAATGCTATTGAGTGACCAATTGTCTTTTGTGATTCTTTATAATTTATCTGAGATCGTAGCTCCAATAGATATATTTTGTGCTAATTAGTTTCTCTCCCACCCTTTACCCAGTTCTTACTGATGTCTATATGAAGTGCAAAGAACAATATTTTAGGTTTCAGAAAGAGGTGACTGAATTGAAATCATCTCAGGATAATATGGTAGCTGTTGGGACTTTGCATGGGGATATCTATTTTTCACTATAACAGAGAACAAAGGTAAATTCTGAAGGAGAAATAGGCTGAATATTAACCTTTCTCCCTGGTAGCTTTCACTTTTTCATTTCTTTACCATGCTGCAGGAAATGATTTATGGATCTCATCAATAACATCCTTTGTTCACTTCATACCAATTGGATTTAGTTACTAAGTAATAGGTACTGGCAGGAATGGGAGGAGGGCATATCTGAACCTTCTGGAATTCTTGGAATGTATTATATCTTGATCCTGTGGTGGTTACAAAGGTGTGTACATATATAAACATTAATTTGACCGAACACTTAATATTCATGCTCATCATTGTTTGTAAGCTCTCACTGAATTAAAAATAGTATTAAAAGATATTTATAATAAACATTTTTCTTAATAGCAAATGATTGATTTTTTATGAAATTAAAAATAAGACAAAGATGTTTGCTATCACCACTTCTACTTAACATTGTACAACATTGTGAAAAACCGTCACTACTGCAATATAGCAAAAAGAAAAAAAGGAAATGTAATTTATAAGGGTTGAAAGAAATGACAAAATAGTCATCATTCAAACAGGACATCAGTGTGCATATAGAAAACTCACAGTAGTGGGAATCTGCCAGCAGGGAGGCATACCTCATCAACAGGGATACCTGCATAATGAACATTTGTATACCTAACCCTGAATTGTACCCCACATCTTTAAAATAAAAAATTTAAATAAAAAAAAAGAAAAATCACAAAAAGTTTTACAATAGAATTGAAGGATGAATTTCTCAAGGTTACCAGAGCTAAAGTCAATACATAAATAAATATGTATTCCTATGTAATAGTAAATATAAATACAAACTAATTTTCTTTTAAAAATGATACCATTTGCAATAGCATCAAGAACCATCAAATAGAATAAAACTAAAAGTTGTGTAAGACAGAGACACTGAAAAACTACAAAACATTATAGAGAGAAATTAAAAACAGGCTTCCTGAGTAAAAGGAGTTTTATGAATTGCATTATCCAAAATTGTAAAGATGCCAATTATCTCTAAATTGATCTATACTTCAAAAAAATCCCCAGAATATGTGTGTGCATGCATAAATTCATAAGCTGGTTCTTAAATATATGTGAGGATACAATGAACCAAGAATAAATAAGACATATTTGTAAGAGAAAAACAAAGTGTAGGAATTTTGTTACCAGATATCAAAACTTTGCATAAAATTACACCAACTAAGACCATGAGGTATTGGTACAAGATAGACTAATACATTAAAGGAACAGAACCAGGAATCCTAAAAAGGTTTACACTTGTGTGATCACTTGGTTAATATTAAAGAATTTTTTTTCAATAATTGATGCTGAGTCAATTGAATACCCATATAGAAAAATATTAATCTTGAAATATTTTTCAAGCCATATGTGAAAAATCAATTTCAGAAGCATTGTAAATGTAAATGTGACAAATCCATAAAACCTCTGGAAGAAAATATGTTAGAGTATTTCTGTAATCTTATAATCTATAATGCACACTGATGTCCTGTTTGAATGATGACTATTTTGTCATTTCTTTCAAACCCTCTACATTATATTTTCTTTTTTTCTTTTTGCCATATTGCAGTAGTGAGGTTGACAGTAATTTCTTATAATAGACATAGAATGATGAATCATGAAATACAAGACTAATGAATAAGCCATATTAAAATTTAAAGTATCTTTTAATTAAAATATATCATTACCAAGTAAGAGAAATATATATGTCTTTAGAGTTGATTCTTGAACAACACAGGTTTGAACTATGTGAATCTACTTCTATGTGATTTTTTTCAATAAATATATTGAAAAATTTGGGAGAGATTGCAACAATTAGAAAAAACTCACAAATGAGCCATGTAAAATAGAAATATTTTTAAAATTTTAAAAAGTTATGTATCTCATGACTGCATAATTTATATGTAGATAACAGTTTATCATTTGCTACCATAAAATATACACAAATATACTATAAAAAGTTAAGATTTGCTAAAACTTACACACACACTTACAGACCATGCATGGTACCATTTGCAGTCAAGAGAAATGTAAACAAATGTAAAGATACAGTATTAAATAATAACTGCATAAAATTAATTATAGTATATACTATATCACTATAATAATTTCATAGCCACTTCCCATTACTATTGCAACAAGCTCAAGTGTTGCAAGTGTCCCCTTAAAATGCCATGTGATGCTAATCATTTCCATGTGATCAGCTGATCACTCCACTAAACGGCATATCTCAGCAAAAAGTAATCCTTGCAGTTCTCACATATTTTTCATTTTTTTAAGTACAATTTTGTAAACCTTGAATAACACCATGGGACCCATACAAAACTCCACTAGTGATGTTGGAAGTGCTCTTGAGAAGCAGAAAAAATATATAACATAGCAAAGAAAAGTTAAATTGCTTCATATGTACCATAGATTGGGGTCTGCAGCTGTGGTTGCCTGCTATTTCAGACAGGTAATTCATCTTGTAAACAAACAATGTAAACTTAAGATATCAATAAATGCAGCACAGTACTGAAAATGTATTTTCTCTTCCTTGTGATTTTCTTAATAGCATTATCTTTTCTCTAGTTCACTTCAATGTAAGATTTTAAGTATATAATGCTTATAACATACAAAATATATGTTAATCAGTTGTTTATGTTATCAGTAAGGTTTCTAGTCCACAGTATGCCATTAGTAGTTAAGTTTTGGTGTTAATGTATCCATGAGTTTTAGAATGGAAAACCGGGAAACCAGTGCCCTAATCCCACATTTTTCAAGGGTCAACTGTGTGTATGTATGAGGGGGCACCCCCCCATACTCCTGAAATTTATTTATTAAAAATTGTGCATTTATTCTTACATGTTTAAACTTGAGTCACCTTCAAAGCACTCTCCATCTGATGCAATACACCTATCGAGACACTTCTTCCACCGCTCAAAACAGCTTTTGAACTCATCAATTTTGATGCCTTTTAGTGTCATTTTTGTTTCACCTCTTCCACACTGGCAAAAAAGTTTCTCTTTGAGGACTCTTTTTATCTGGGGGAAAAAAAAAGTTGCTTAGGGCAAAATCAAGTGCATAGGGAAAGTGGGGCGTGGATTGGGGGGGCGTCATGGTGTTTTGGTCAAAAACTGCTGAACACTTAGTATGGTGTGGATAGGTGTACTGTCACAGAGGAGGAACCAGTCACCTGTTTGTCACAATTTAGGATGTTTCCTCCAAAAATCGTGGCACAATCTCAAAACTTCTAGTTAAAAATTTGGTTGGCTTTTTTATCTGGAGGAACAAATTCTGAGTGTACTATGAAAGGTCTACCCTCCGAAAGATAATTGTGAGTTTTTTGAGGCGGGAGTCTCCACCGGTGTGTGTATGTGTGTATATATGTGTTTATATACACACATATATAATATATATAATATAAATCATATATCCAGAATATATGAGTAACTATTATGTACCAATAAAAGGAAGACAATCCATAGGAAAATGAACAAATTGAATAGACAGTTTATAAAAGAGAATATCCAAATGGTCAATACATGAAAAATTGCTAAATATCTTAGTCCTCAACACATTAACATAGAAACCACAATGAGACCACAGTTTTATCTGACAAATGACTATAATAAAAATAAAATTAAAACAATAAAATATGGTATGAAATGTTGGTAAGATGGTAAGTCCCATATACAATTATTAGGAGTGTAACTTGGTATAGAAATTTTAGAGAAATTCCGTGGCAGTTTCTACTGAAATGGAATACAAGTATACCCTATAACTCATTTATTTCATTTCTATGTATTATGGACATATGTGCAATACATACACACACACACACACACACACACACATATATGTATACAAGAATATATGTGACAATATTATTAGTAATATCCCTAAACTATAAACAACCAAAATGTTTAATTGTTGATTGAATAAAGTGTGGTTTATTCATACAATGAAATATCACACAATTAGAATGATGCAAATATGTTTACACTCAACAAGTATTAATTTAATAAGTAAGTACAGATGGTCCCCAACTTATGTTGATTTGACTTATTTTTTATTTTATTATGGTGTGAAAGTGATGCACATTCAGTATGCTCATTGACTTACGATGAGGTTATATCTGAATCAGCCTATTGTAAATTTAAAATATTGTAAAAAGTACTTTCAACCCACAATATCTTCACCTAATGATAGATTTACTGGGATGTAACTGCATCATACATTGAAGAGCATCAGTGTATTCTTGTCTCTGATTTATTTTGTTTAACATGCATTCTTTTTAATGTATGATGGGGTTATAGCTCAATAAACTCATTGTAAGTTGAATATATCATATGACAAAAATGCATTTAATATATCTAGCCTACCAAACGTCACAGCTTAGACTATTTTAAACATACTCAGACACTTATATTATCCTACAGTTGGGCAAAATCATCCAACACATAGTCTATTTTGTAATAAGTGCTAAATATCTCATGTACATTATTGGATACTGTACTGAAAGTTAAAAACCTAATCGTTGTATGAATACTCAAAGTATGGTTACTATTGAATGCATATTGCTTTTACACCATTATAAAGTTAAAAACTTATAAGCCAAACCACTGGAAGTCAAGGATTACCTGTACTCTATGATTTGATGTAAAGTTCAACAATGGGGTACTGCTAATCTTCTTCTGTGTCTTAAACTATCTGGTACACTTATGATTTGTGTAATTCTTTACATGTATAATATATATTATTAAAAGTTTATGGCTGAGCTCAGTAGCTCAGCTTGTAATCCCGGCACTTTGGGAGGCCAAGGTTAATGGATTGCCTGAGCCTGCGGGTTTAAGACCCACCTGGACAACCTGGCAAGACCTCGTCTCTACAATAAATAAATAAAAAATTAGCCAGGCATAGTAGCATGCACCTGTAGTTCTGGCTACTTGGAAGGCTGAGGCAGAAGTATCACCAGAGCCCAGCAGTTTGAGACTTCGGTGGCCGGAAGCATGCCACTGCACTCCAGTCTGGGCAACAGAGTGAGACTGCAACTTAAAAAAAAAAGTTTACTGAGATCACCTGGCACCTGGCCCACACCATCACCTGTGACAGCAAAGCAGCTGGAGCTCTGGGATCTGATCTGTGGAGAGACAAGATCAGGGAAAGCTGGAGAGAGGAACCCCACCACTGGTGAGGAAACACCAACCAGAGTCATTTTCTTTGTCCTGGGACCAGGCAGAGACTTGCATTGCCCCATCCAGCTCCACCCAGTCTCCAACTTGGGACCTAGAGGCAATCTCATTAAACTCAGAGGGATAGATGCCCCTCCTCCATGCTGGATTGGACACAGACACATCAGATCTGGGTGACAGAATTGACAGGCTGCAAGCCGGTTAGTACATCTGGCTGTTTTCCCTCTTACTTTTCTCTCTCTCCACCTTCCTCTCTCTCCCCCTCCTTCCTTTTTCCATTATTTTCCCTGCTTCATTTTGCTTTCAGGGAGTAAACCTATACCTCCACTGCATGGACAGATTGTAAGACAGTGGGAAGTGGGTTCCAGGGTACCCACACACTTGTTGGCAGTTGATACTGGGATCTGCAGATAGACACTGAATCACAGCTTCCCCCTCAATTAAATCTCAAAACTGCAGAAGGTACAGCCCCCAACCCACAGTCCAGCTACAGAGTTGAACAAAGCCAGAGGATCCACATAAGGAAGAATAGGAGATTGAGCAAACAGAAGTAAAAGCTACCTCCCCATCCCTCAACAACAGAATTAAAGAAGAGGTTAAAGGGGGGGGGCAGGGGAGGAAAATCTATACAAATGAAGAAAAACCAAAAGAAGAATACAGGTCTTGCACAAACCCCTGGAAGGTCAGACACTGAGAATACAGACTTTGGAATGCAAACAATGAAGAGCCCCCAGAATGACTGGTCTCAAACCACACACCCAGATATCAAGACATTAATAGAAAAAAATAGAATTGAAAATAAATAGAATATGAATATGGGTCTTACACAGACTCTTAGGAGGTCAACTACTGAGAATACAGACTTTGGAACACAAACAATGATGAGCCCCCAGAATGACTGATCTCAAACCACAAATCCAGATATCAAGATATTAATAGAGATAATAAACATATATCAGGAGAGTCAAGAGGAAAGAATGAAGAGTTGATAACTGAGATAACAGCAATAAAGATACAGTGAATGAAATAAATAACAAACTGATAAGCATGGAAAGCAGAATTAGCCAAGCAGAAGAAAGAACCTCAGAACTTGAGAACCAAAATATGGAACTAACCCAAACTCTCAAAAACATAGAAAAGAAGCTTAAAAAGACAAAACAAAACCTTCAAGAGATGAGTAATTATTTCGAGAGGCTGAACCTAAGAGTAATTGGACTTCCTGAGGCAGAAAGAGAGACAGAGACTA
>CAUYQG010147335.1:0-33388 GCA_963574415.1 Tarsius wallacei | reverse complement strand
ACCTGCTGGGCTCCGGCGATCCTTCCGCCTCAGCCTTCCAAGTAGCTGGAATTACAGGCGCGCGCTACCATGCCCAGCTAATTTTTTGATTTATTGTAGAGATGATGTCTCGCTTGCCCAGGCGGGTCTCGAACCCGCGGGCTCAGGCAATCCACTCACCTCAGCCTCCCAAAGGTGTGGGATTACAGGCTGAGCCACCGAGCCCGACTTTAATTCTTCTTTACCGCTAAATAATTGGCTTTCTTCAATGCTAATTTGAACCTTTATGTTTTACTATAAGCTTTTTTTTCTTTAAGCAATCTCATGCCTGTGGTTTGACTTTTCTTATGCAATGACTTCTAAGTTTGTGTATGTTTAGTACAAACTATTTTTTTGAGTTTCAGACCTATTTATCCAGATACTCAACTGACAGTTCCACTTGACTATTTCAAAGGCACCTCCTACTTGGCAAACTCATAGTCTTCTCTGCCATTCCAATGTTCTTCCGGTGTCTTCCTGTTTCTGTGAATGATACCAGTATGCTTACTTATGCAAATCTAACAGTCACATTTACAATCTTCCCCCCAATTTAATCCATCAATGGAAGTTCTCATAATTTTTTTCCTATTTTTTTACTTTTTAATTATTTTCCAGCTTTATTGAGATATAATTGCTAAATAGAAATAGTATATATTCAAAGTGTACAACATAGTTTAATAACATTTCCTACAGACTCTTGATTCTGCCTGATTCACAGATTATCCAAGACAAATTCATTGCCACTCTTCTGCAATACTTTAATTTTGTCTCCCCTGTAATTATCCTTGATTCATCCAGTATCTCTTACCTGTGCCATATTAGGATTGCTACAATTAGGAAGTCAATGATCAGAAAGCTGCCATGATCAATTAGTCATTGCAACTGCTGCCAACTCCAGAACCGTATCTGCCAAACTCAGAGGAGTGCCCAACAACCCATAAAGCTAGTGTTTGAATACTTAGAACTCTGTTGATCCTGTCCCAGAAAAACTAGTGACCTCATTTGCCATGAAATAGTCTTTTGCTGCACTTCTGCATTATATATCAGAAAGCATCTGACTGGCAAAATCTAAATCACTTTCAGTTTTTTGCTTTCTAGCCTCTATAATATGGGAAGACACTCTAGAAATGCATTGTCTAACATGGTAGCCATTAGCCATATGTGGCTATTTATATTTAAATGAGCTGAAATTAAAATTTAAAACTTTAGTTATGCTACTCACATCTTAAGTGTTCAGTAGCCATATGTAGCTAGTGGCTAGTATATTGGACAGTGTAGATCCAGAACATTTTCGCCATTGTACAAGATTGTCTTGTAGAATACTGTACTAGAAGGAAGGTGGAATAAATATCCATCGTATCTACCATAGAAACCATGATATTTACAGCAGGGTATACTTTGAACAGAGTCCCATAGAGGGGCAAGATTAGGTTACTTGGACTGGGATCATGGAAGCATTTAGGACTGCTGGTGAATTATATAAGGAGTCTGAAGGAAAGAAAATAATTGAGGTTTACTGTTAGATTTTTGAAGTAGCCTGTTGAGTAGAGAGCGGTACCATTTACCTAGAAGAGAAAGACTACGGAAGGAGCAAATTTGGGGAGTTCCCTAAGATTTGTTATTTATGCTTTCCAGTGGGAACGTTAAAAAAAAACATAAATTGAAAGAATTGATCTCTGTCTTCAAAGATTTATAAACCATGCTATAAATAATTCAGAAATTTACCCTGACAATCTTTGAAGAGAAATTAAAAGTGTAATGAAATATTACCTGTCTATTTATATGGAGATAAAGATATAGCCTTAAAAAGTGAGTTAATTTCAGAGATCTAAAGAAGAGCATTCAATGCTATTTCATTGCACTTTCTGGTTTGCATTTTATTTTGAAAATTTATTAGTCTCTTTACATGCTGTTAGAATTTGTTTATTAAAATTTGTGAGGGTGTGGAGAAAAGGGAATACTTCTACACCGTTGGTGGGAGTGCAAACTAGTTCAACCTCTATGAAGAACAGTGTGGCGATTTTTGAAAGAACTAGAAATTGACCTGCCATATGACCGAGCAATCCTCCTCATGGAAATATACCCAGAGGAGCTCAAATCATTCTACAATGTTTTTGCTTCTATTCACAGTAGCAAAAACATGGAACCAACCCTGCTGCCCATTGAAAGTGGCAGACTGGATAAAGAAAATGTGGTACAGACATACGATGGAATATTGTACAGCCATAAAGAAGGACAAAATTATGAATTTTGCAGCAACTTGGATGGATTTAGAGTCCATCATATTCAATGATCTATCACAGAAACAA
Organism: Tarsius wallacei; assembly: GCA_963574415.1. Classification (NCBI taxonomy): domain Eukaryota; kingdom Metazoa; phylum Chordata; class Mammalia; order Primates; family Tarsiidae; genus Tarsius; species Tarsius wallacei. The sequence goes on along the minus strand of CAUYQG010147335.1, from coordinate 31,061 downwards.
AAAACTTAATACCACATGTTCTCCCTTATAAGTGGGTCCTGAACACTCATCACAATTCTACAAGAGAGTGATTGACAGTAGCGGGAGATTGACGGGGGTGAGAGGTACACGTAACATCACTAAGGGTACCTGATTCTAAATCAGGTAAAGTGAGGACCAGTTGGAAGCCCAAACTTCCCCTGCACATAGCATTGTTTTGAGAGGCTGCATTTGGCTTCAGTGAATTTTTTTGGAAATTCTTTCAACATGTTTGCCCATTTCATGATGGGTGATTTACGAGCACACCTGCCCATACCATGCTGAATGTTCAGCAGTTTTTGACCAAAAATGGCATAATCCCTGTGCCCCACCCTCCATATTCCCCCGATCTCACCCTTAACAACTTTTTTTTTGTGGTTTCCTCCATGAAAAAAGTCCTCAAAGGAAAATGTTTTGGTGATGTGGAAGAGGTGAAACAAAAACAGCAGAAGCACTAAAAGACATCAAAATTGACAAGTTTGAAAACTGTTTTGAGCAATGGAAAAAGCATCTCAATAGATACCTATCACATCAAACGGAGAGTACTTTGAAGGTGACTGAAGTTTAAACAGTAAAAATAAATACTCAATTTTTTATAAATACATTCTGGGTTTTTTTTTTTTTTTGCATCCCCACCTTGTATTTTAATCAAGGATCAAACAAGTTTCATATATTAATTACATTTGGGTGTTCTGTCTCTTAAATCTCTTTAATATAAAACAGTATCTCTTTCCCCATTTTCTTCTCCTGCCACTGACTTGTTAAAGTGACCTCCTTTTCAAGATAAGTCAGTAGCAAGATGTAGTCTAAGACAATTAATCTAGTTATCAGATTATAGAAATTATGATTTTTGTTTTGTGAATAGTTGATCTGATATTCCTGCCAACTCAGTCCCCAAGTAATTAGATATCGGAAACAGCTGCCTCTTGAGGCTGTAGTCTTTTATCTGCATTTTAGAGAATGCTTGTTAATTTTATAAGAAGAAGAAACTGTATTCAACTCAAATAAATGTGTTATTAACCTATTGGGTTGATGCATAAGTTCGTATTATTTTTTGCTTGCCCATGGAATGCAAATATTGCATGATGGTTGACTGACGTGGATCACTGTGGATTAAAGCATTCAAATGGTCGATTAAAGCCTGATGGTCTTCCTGAATGTGGAGAATCACTCAGGTCAAAGTGGCCCTCTTTAAAATGATAAAACCATTTTCTTGCCTTGTTTTCCCTGATGGCATTCTCCCCATACATGGCACAAATGTTTCAAGCCACCTCCACTGCCTTCACTCCCTGTGAAACTCAAACAGAAGAATATTTTGGAAGTGTTCGTTCTGTTCCACATGACATGCCATCTTCTTTAGCCCACAAATAGTATTAACTTTCTTCAAATCTGCAAAATGTAAGGCATATTCACAAGCACAGCATTGTCACTCCAAATGACAAATGGCAAGTGATAAATACACTCCCAACACTGTGGTGACACCATGCCAGAAAAAAGGTATGAACTTATTCATAAAACTAATAAATTTATTTATTTTTATTTTTTTAAGAATTCCTTAAACTTTAATTGTGAAGGTAAAATCAGGCAGGCACTGAGGATAAAATACAGTCCCTGGAAACAATCACAATGCTGTTTTCTTTTGTAAAGTGGACATGATGAGTTACTTTTTTATTAATGTGCATGGTCAAAAGTTGCCAAAATTGTCCTCATTCCTCAATTGTCTCTTTTTTACCGGTCTCTTCCCCTTCAGAGAGAGAATACCTGGCCTCCACGTTGTCCCACGTGATGCTGCCATTGCCCAGATCTTGGACTACACTGGCCAGTTTAGAGACCTCTGCTCTTATCTGCTGCATAAAGTCTTGGTCCCTCAGAGTCACATAATAAATTTATTTAGATACTAGTTTAAAATAAGGGGATAGAATACATTCCTCTTCTACTACACTGGAATTTATTATCTGACTTGTCAAGAAATTATTCTTCCTGACTTTGACTCTCAAATAATAATAAATGTTTATATCAGTAACCAGGATTTGATATAGACTAACCTACCATTAGTTGCTAAAGGCTAAGAAAGTCACTTAAAGCTGTGTTACTTAAGTTTTAGTAGATTTATCTAAAAGCAGTTGACTTTAATGATCTATAATAGGGAAACACAAAGCTCCTCCCTGCTTTTTTTATAGCATGTTGGCCATAGAACCTCAGATTTAAGATTTATCATGAAATAACTACTTTATTGTATTTATTATTTTTATTTGCTATCTAAAATTGTTTTTTATTTTTAAGCTGATTTCAAAAACATTTTCTTTTTAAATTTATGTTAAGTTTTATATGTACTTAGTATAAAACTCTATAGTCCTAAAGATATAATGATGAATACAAGTTTCCTGCCTTATGCTCCTGATTCACTGAGCAGAGACAACTTCCTTTAAATATCTCTATTATTTCATCCTAGGTAACTTGGTGAGACCTCGTCTCTACAATAAATCAAAAAATTAGCTGGACATGGTGGCTTGCGCCTACAGTTCCAGCTACTTGGAAGGCTAAGGTGGAAGGATCACCTGAGCCCAACAGGTTGAGGCTGTGGTATGCTCCAGCCTGGGCAACAGAGTGAGACTCCAACTCAAAAAACACAAAAACAAAAACTCTATCATTTGGTTCTTCTAGTGACAAGTACACTCGTGTTCAGGCACATACTTTTGTTCTGGTTTGGTTTTTTTGTTTTTGTTTATTTTTTGAGAAAGCTGTATTAAGTGATAAGTTTACATACGTGCAAAGGTCAGAGTAAAAAGGGCAACATCCTTGGGAGGGGTTTAGCTTTAACTTTTTTTTTCTTTGAGTCAGAGTCTCACTCTGTCACCCAGGCTGGAGTGCAGTGGTACACTCATGGCCATCCTAGTGTCAACCTGCTTGACTTGGGCGATCCTTCCACCTCAGCCTTTCAAGTAACTGGAACTACAGGCATGCGCTACCACGCCCAGCTAATTTTTCAATTTATTGTAGCGATGAGGTCTCATCATGTTGCCCAGGCTGATCTCGAACCTGTGGGCTCTGGCAATCCACTCGCCTCAGCCTCCCAAAGTGCTGGGATTATACACTGAGCCACCGAGCCCAGCCTAGCTTGAACGTTTAATCAGTAAGATGCAAAAATGACCCAAAAAGACCTAGTCAGAAAGATTACATTGAATTACAGTCATGTGGCACTTAACAATAAGGATGCATTCTCAGAAATACATCGTTAGGCGACTTCATCATTGATCCAATATCATAGAGTATACAGCCTAATGCATACACCTAAGCTATACATTATAGCCTATGGCTCCTAGGCTACAAGCCTGTACAACGGGTTACTATACTGAATACTGTAGGCAGTTGCAACACAGTGTTAAGTATTACTTTTGTATCTAAACATAGAAAAGGTACAGTAAAAATATAAAAGATTTTAAATGGTACACATATAGTGATGCTTCGTTATAATCTTATAGAACTATCATCATATGGGCTGTCTATTGTTACCAACATTCTTATCCGATGCATGACTGTACTGATTTTGAGACAATTGTTTCTTGTTTACTAACACTGCACAAACTAAGATTCCCAAATGTCAAGCAGAGTTGAAGTTTTTCAACTCCATGCCTTAATATATAGTTTGAATGACTATAGTCTTCCTTCCTTACTGAATCTGATAGCCAAATAATTATCTTCCCTTGTATTTACTATTCCTGAGTTTTTTCAAGACAATAGGAAGTTTTATTTAGAAGAGTTTACTTTGATCAGATCCTGGATTAAGTTTTCTGAATTTTGTTTTGGATAGCTAGTCACATATTTTTTCTATCATCTGGCAGACCTAAAAAGGTAGATGTCACATTTGTGGAGACAGTGTATGAATATGTTTATTTTTAAATTTGTATTTATTTATTTATTTTTCTTTTTTGAGTTGGAGTCTCACTCTGTCACCCAGACTGGAGTGGAGTTCAGTGGCCGCTCCCGGCTACCGCAGCCTCGACCTGCTGGGCTCCAGCGATCCTTCCGCCTCAACCTTCCAAGTAGCTGGAACTATAGGCGCGCACTACCATGCCCGGCTAATTTTTGATTTATTGTAGAGATGAGGTCTCACCAAGTTGCGCCAGGCGGGTCTCGAACCCGCGGGCTCAGGCAGTCCACTCACCTCAGCCTCCCAAAGCACAGGATTACAGGCTGAGCCACCGAGCCCGGCTGTATTTATTTTTTTCAAGTCAGAGTTATTTTTCAAGTCAGAGTCTTACTCTGCCACCCAGGTTAGAGTGCAATGCCACCATCACTGCTACCGTAGCCTCGACCTGCTGGGCTCAAGTGATCCTCCCGCTTCAGCCTTCTGAGTAGCTGGGACTACAGGATCATACCACCATCCCTTGCTAATTTTTGATTTATTGTGGAGGTGAGGTCTCACCATGCCATCCAGCTGGTCTCCAACTCCAGGGCTCAGGCAGTCCTCTCACCTCGGCCTCCCTAAGTGCTGAAATTACAAGCGTGAGCCACTGTGCCAGACCTTGCAGTGTATAAGTAGAATGAGTTTTAGATTATTGGCAATCCATGGATACAAATAAGGGGTCAGCAAACTACAGTCCATGGTCAAAAGTACCTATACCTACTTTTATAAATAAAGTTTTATTGGAATATCACCACACCCATTTGTTTATGTATTGTCTGTGGCTGCTTTCTCACTACCATGACAAAATTTAATAGTTAGAACAGAGACTATTTGGCTCATAAAGTCTAAAATATTTACTGTCTGACTCTTTACAGAAAAATTTTGTGAATCCCTTATAGAAAGTAAAATAAGAAATTTCTCTTGAGTCACCTAAGGCAGAGTTTCAGTGCTATTGTATAGCAAAACTTTGAAGATAGAGACTGTTTATCATGTTGACCACTGTATCCCCAATAAATATTGTCAAATCATTTTTTATTTTTGTGTTGGATTCTCACTATGTTGCCTAGACTGGAGGGCAGTGGCACGGTCATGGCTCACCTCAGCCTCAAACTCCTGGGGTCAAGTGATTCTCATGCCTTAGCCTCCCAAGTAGCTAGGATTACAGGTATGTGCCACCACACCTGGCTTTGTCTAATCAGTTTTTAAAAGCTCCAAATTAGTTTTACTCTCCTCATTTTCCTAGTCCACATGGTCTAAAGCATGAATTTAAATAAGCTGCAAGTCAGATTTGCTCAGTGTTAAAATGAAGGGGAAATGGTGACTTTCTAGCCTACATATTATACAGGTTAAGTATCCCTAATCCAAAAATCTAAAGTCCAAAGTGCTCCAAAACTGAAACTTTTTGAATACTGATATGTTGCCACATGGGTAGCTGAAATGGTGACACTGTTGCTTTCTGATGGTTCAATGTACACAAACTTTGCTTCATGCACAAAATTATTAAAAATACTGTATTAAATTACTTTCAGGCTATGTGTATAAGGTATAGTTGAAACATAAATGAATGCTTAGAGCTTGGGTCCTGTCACCAAGATATCTTATTATGTACATGCAAATATTCTAAAATCTGAAATTTGAAACACTTCTGGTCTCACATTTTGGATAAGGGATACAAAACTGTAATAATAACTTTCATTTATTAAGAACTAACAATATGCTAGATACCATGACAAACACATCACATATATATTTCATTTAAACATCACAGAAATCTTTAGGTGTTATAGCTTTATCATCTCCATTTACAGATGAGAAATTGAGACTTAGGGTAAGTATTTTGTTCATAATCTTATTGCTGGTAAAAGGCTTAGTTATGTCCAAACTTACCTTCATCCTAAGTATTATAACTAAGAGGAAAAAGGCTAACTGTAATATAATATAGAATATGGGTAAAGTTTTGAAATGTGTCCCACATCTAACAGTCTTACCAGGATCTGTTCATAGTATTCTCTTATAATTTTTTTTGTTTCTGTAAGATTGATAATAACGCTCCACTTTCATCTCCGGTTTGAGTAGTTTACCCTTCACACACACACACTTTTCTTATGCCTGCTATAGATTGATCTGTTTTGTTTGACATGTTCAGAGAGCCATCTTTTGATTTTGTTGATTATGTTGTTTTTATAGTTTCTTATTTTATTTTTCTGTGCTCTGTTATTCATGATTTCCTTTCTTCTACTTGCTTTGGGTTTAGTTTGTAATCCCTTTTCTAGTTCCCTAAGATGGAAAGTTAAATTAAGAGTTTTTAAATTCTTTTTTTGAAATGTGTTGATATCTGTAAATTTTCTTCTGAGCAATGCTTTTACTGCCTCCTAAGTTTGGAATGCTATATTTTTTTCATTCATATCAAGGTATTTCTAATTTCCCTAGTGATTTCTTTTTTACTTAAAAAATAAGTATCATAATCTAATTTTATTTTTGTCTCAACCATCTTAAATTAGAAAAGTAGTTATAATTAATATTAATTAATTAAAATCTTCCCAAACGCATGACTCCAAAAGAAAATGTCAGACAGGTGATAAAATTCTAATTTTTGTGGCCTTTCCTGTTTCAGTCTCAAACATTCTAAATGTAATGGAAAAAAATTATTAGAGGTTTTCAGTTTTATTCCTTTAGAGCATAATCTTCTGGCCTATTACTTGGTATGGTTTTCTAACATATACATAATTACAGGAAAAAAACATAATGGCACTTTTTATTCATATCAAAGTATTTTCTAGTTTTCCTTTTGATTTCTTGTTGGTTAAGAATGTTAATTTTCACATACTTGTGAATTTTCTAAATTTCCTTCTGTCATTGATTTCTAATTTCATTTCATTGTAGTTGGAAAAGATAATTGGTATATAATTTAATCTTTTTAAATTTATTGAGACTTATTGTAGTCTAACATATGTTCTATCCTGGAGAATGTTCCATGCGCACTTGAGAAAAATATGTATTCTGCTAGTTTTGAGTGGAATGTTCTATTGATATCTGTTAGATGTGTCTAGTGGGTTTAAGTTTTCTATTCTCCTACTGTTCTTTGTGATTGTTCTAGTCATTATTAAAAATGGAGTGTTGAAGTTTCCAACTATTACTGTAAAATTGTCTATTTCTTCTTTCAGTTTCCTTAAATCTTTGCTTCATATATTTTGGAGCTCTGTTGTTAGGTACCTGTGTTTATGTTTATAGTTATTTATATTATGTTTTCCTGATGGATTGACCTTTTTATCATTAAAGTTTTTCATCTCTTAAAGTAAGTTTTGTCTTAAAATTTATTTTATCTGATATTAGTGCGCAGCTCTCTTTTGGTTACTGTTTGTAAGGAACGTTTTTTCCCTACTCACTCACTTTCGACCTATTTTTGTCTTTGGTTTTAAAGTGAGTCTTTTGTAGATATCATATACAGTAAGTCTTCACTTGACATAGTAGGTTCTCAGAAATGGTGACTTTAAGCTAAATAATGTGTAGTAGGTTCTCAAATAACATAATTCACTTCAATGTCATTTTGCTTTAACATTGATGAGAAAAAAATTGATTTCATTATACATAATTTTACTTAAGGTCACAGTTTCTAAGACCCTATCCCCTTAAGTGAGTACTTACTATAATTGCATTTTTTGTTGTTTTTTGCCAATATCTTTCTTTTAATTGGAGAATTTAATCTATTAATTTTTAAAGTAATTGCAGATAAGGAAGGACCTATTTTTGCTATTTTGCCTTTTGCTTTCTATATATCTTTTGTCTTCTTTGTTCTTCAGTTACTTTTCTTTTCTTTTTTTTTGAGTTGGAGTCTCACTCTGTCACCCAGGCTGGAGTGCAGTGGTACACTCACAGCCATCGCGGCCTTGACCTGCAGGGCCTAGGCGATCCTTCTGCCTCAGCCTTCCAAGTAACTGGAACTACAGACACATACCATCATGCCTGGCTAATTTTTTGTGATTTATTGTAGAGATGAGGTCTCACCAAGTTGCCCAGGCTGGTCACAAATGATTCACTTTTCACTTCTTTTACTATAGATCTTTATTTTCTTAGTGTTTGCCCTAGGGATTACAATTAACATCTTAATTTATAGCAATCTAGTTTGGATTAATACCAATTCAGTTTGAATCATGTAAAAATTTTTGCTCTATAACAAGCACTGTTCCCTTCTCATTATGTTATTGTCACAGATTAAATCTTTATACGTATGTGCAATAGACAGATTTATATTATTGTTTTCCTTAAGATTTCAATTTATAATTAATTGCTTTATATAGTTGTCTTTTAAGTCATGAATTTTGGAGGAATACAAATACTCAGACCATACAATTATCTTTGCCAGTGATCTTTATTTATTTGTGCTGATTTGAGTTACTTTCTAGTTTTTTTTTTCTTCAAGCCTGAGGTAACTCCCTGTGATATTTCTTAAAGTGCATGTTTACTGGCAGTGAATTCTCTTTTTTTTTTTTTTTTTACTGGGATGTCTTAATTGTTCTTTTGTTTATGAGGAATAGTTTTGTTGGATATGTGATTCTTGGTTGACATAAATATTTTAGCACTTTGAATACATTATTCCACTATCTTCGGCCTCCATAATTTCTGATGAGAAATTAGATGTTAATTTTCTTGAGAATTCCTTGTACATGATGAGTTGCTTCTTTTTGTTGTTTCCAGAATTCTCTTTGTCTTACTCTTTCAACAGTTTGATTATAATGCTTCCAGATGTGGATCGCTTTGGTTTTATCCTAATTGGCTTTTGTTGAGATTCTTACATATGTAGATTTATGTTTTCCATCAAATTTTGGATGTTTTCAGCCATTTTTTTCTTTAAATATTTTTTCTGCCCTGTTTTTTTTCTTTCTTTTCCCTTTTGGATTGTAATTGTGTATTTGTTGGTACTCTTAATAGTGTCCTATGGGTCTCTTAGGCTCTGTTCATCTGTCTTCATTCATTTTCTTTTTGTTCCCCCAGATAAGGTAATCTCAGTAGACCTATGTTTATGTTCATCAATTTTTTCTTCTACTCAGATCTGCTGTTGATACTCACTTAGTGAAATTTTCATTTCAATTATTATGTTTCAAATCCAGAATTTCTATTTTGTTCATCTTTAAAATTTCTTCTTGTTGATATTCTCAGTTTTGTGAGAGATCATTTTTATGCTTTTCTTTAGTTCTTTGTGCAAGTTCTTTGAACATATTTTAAAAATTGATTTAAAGTCTTTATCTAGTAAGTCCAATATATAGACTTCCTCAGGGACAGTTTCTATTAAGTTATTTTTTTCTCTCTCTGTGTGGATCGTACTTTCTTGCATCTTTGCATGGTTCATAATTTTTTGTGGAATACTAGACATTTAAATATATGATGTGGCAATTGTATTTTGCCTCCCTGGGTTTGCTTTTACTGCCTGTAGTGCTTAATGTTGTTTGTTAGTGTAGTGACTTTTCTGAAGTACACGAGCATATAATCTTTATTATGTGTGGCACTAGAATCTCTGTTGGTTAGCTTGGTGGTCAACTAATGATTTGGCAGAGATTTCCTTAAGCACTTGGAACCAGAAATATATGTGTTGTTTTAACAGTGACTTGCATTCTGAGAAATGCATCATTAGGCAAATTGTCATTGTGTCAATATCATAGAGTGTATTTACACAAACCTAGATGATATAGCCAACTACACACCTAGGCTATATGTTATAACCTGTTGCTCCTAGGCTACAATCCTGTATAGCACGTTACTACTGTACTGAGTACTGTAGACAGTTGTATTTTTATTCAGCTGTATTTTTATACCATACGATGGTAGGTATTTGTGTATATAAACATAGAAAAGGTACAGTAAAATACAGTATAAAGGTTTAAAATATATTCCTGTATAGGGCAATTACTATGAGTGAAGCTTGAAGGACTGAAAGTTGCTCTGGGTGACTTGGTGAGTGACTAGCAAGTGAATGTGAAAGACTGGGACATCACTGTGTACTACTGTAGATTTTATAAATACTGAACACTTACACTGCACTAAATTTATTTTAAAATATTATTTTTTATAATAATAAATGAATCTTAATTACTGTAACTTTTTACTTTAAAAAATGTTTGTTTTTTAAACTTTTTGCTCATAAATAATTCTTAGCTTAAAATACATTATACAGCTGTATAAAAATGTTTTCTTTTTTATAGCCTTTTTAAATAAGCTTTTTCTATTAAATATTTTTATTTTGACTTTTTAAATTTTTTTATTAAAAACAGAGACACCAACACACACATTAGCTTAGTCCTATACAAAATCAGGATCATTAGTATCACTGTCTTCCACCTCCACATCTTGTCCCACTGGAGGGTCTTCAGGGTCAGTAACATTCATGGAGCTATCCTGTCCTGTAATAACAATGCCTTCTTCTGGAATATCTCCTGAAGAACCTGCCTGAGTCTATTTTACAGTTAACTTTTTTTCCAAAAGTAGAAAAAGAGTATAATCTAAAATAACCATAAAAAATATAACATAGTAAATACATACCCCATAACATAGTCATTTATTACCAAGTATTATGTATTGTACATAATTGCATTGCTGTACTTTTATATAACTGGCAGCACAGTAGGTTTGTTTACATCAGCATTACTACAAATGCATAATACATTGTGCTATGGTATTAAGATGACTGAGAAGTCAGTAGATGTTATAATTTTTAGGTTCATTACATTCTTATGGAACCACCATTGTATATATATCCCAGTCTTTACCAGTGGGCTCTATGTATATATTGGGGCATGCTTTCAAAACTCAACCGGGCAGTTTACAATCCTTTCTTAGCCTTCAGTTTCTGCTTATGCAGAGTCTGAAGATCAGCCAGAGGTGAGAACTTAGGACCTTCTCAGGTCTTTCTGAGCATGTGCTCTGCCCTGGCCATGCACATATCCTAATTTTCAAGACATATATAGAAGCATTTCAAAGCCCTTATTCCTCAAAATATCTCATTCCCCAGTCTTTCCTCCTTTTTGATGTATCCATTGTTTGGCCCAATTGCTATCCCTTGCCCCAGTCAGCCCCACTGACTCATAAAGTTATTTTTAAATGTTTTCTACAGATGGCTTCTCTGCCCTTGTTTGGTTCTGAGTTTGGCAAAATAAAGGCAAGTCTTTTACGCACTGTGTCAGGGAGCCAACAGGTCAAAACAAACAATCACAGTCCTTTGAGAACAAGGTTAGCTCAGCTTCCTCTGGCATCTAGAACCCACACCAAGAACTTCGGTTGACATCCTTAAAACCCTTAGTGAGAATCATCTTTCTTTTTCTTATGTGCTTACTTTATTATTGTTAAGTTTTGATGGTTTTCAGATATCAGATAAAGTTGATTCTGACAGTTTTTGCCAGGTTATTCACTGTTTCTGTGGATGGACTGACTCTTGGTGTTCCCTTCCCTGCTGTTTTGGCTGACTTACCATCAAATTGTTTCAACTTTAATGAGCATATGTAACTTCTCGTTTTTGTTTGTTTGTCTTGAAGGGGTGACAATGTGTCTCTTCCTTAAAGAGGTCATCCAAATGTTAAGATAATTCATGTTTAGCTTGCTTAAGAATCATATCACATTTAGAAGGAAAAGAATCCTGATATTGAATCCAATAGAGCTCTTGATATCAAGAGTGTTAAAGATGGCCAATTCACCCATAGTGCTATCAAAATTTTTTTTCTATCCACCAGAGAGATAAAAGGTCTAATCTGCTAAATGTGGGAGAAAGATGTTCTAACATTCAGGCCTCTAATAGAAGTGTAATAAAAAATGTGCTAGAGAGGCCAACACATACCAGGGTTTTACCTTTAAAGCTCTAATAGAGCGTATTCACATTGTGGTTACGTGAACTTGTTCCATGCAGCTTATCAGATCAAGAATGTAATCATTGTTTTCTTGCCTTCCCAAAACTGTATTCCCTTGTGAAGTTATTCAGAGCAAATCTGAAGCTAACTAATCAACATAAAGAACTCTGATTCTGAAGCAGTGTTTTTTGGGTTTGAATTCTATTTTCATCTATGTGCCAGTAGTATGAACTGGAGGATGTTACTTAACCTCTGTCTGCCTCACTTTACTTCATCGGTAAAATGGGCCTGATAATAACTATACTTACATCATAGGTTTGTTATAAGAATAAAATAAGTAAGGCCGGGCTCAGTGGCTCAGCCTGTAATCCCAGCACTTTGGGAGGCTGAGGTGAGTGAATTGCCTGAGCCTATGGGTTCAAGACCAGCCCAGGCAACTTGGCAAGACCTCATCTCTACAATAAAAACAAAACAAAACAAAAATTAGCTGGGCATGTTAGTTCCGGCTAATTGGAAGGCTGAGGCAGAAGGATCACTGGAGCCCAGCAGATCGACGCTGGGTTGGCTGTGAGCGTGCCACTGCACTCCAGCCTGGGCGACAGAGTGAGACTCCAACTCAAACAAAACAGAATAATATAAGTTAAGCTTCTTTGAGTACCTAAAATTAAATATATATAGCTACTTTGAAGTACAATTTGTCTAGAGCATGTTTTTGTAGATAGAAGAATCTTCATATTTTTCAGCTGTATCCACTTAGGGTAGACTCTACTGGAAAGATTCTCAAGAAGAAAATAGACAATATTTGTGTGTATCCTGAGAGGCCTGCTCCATAGGAGAGAACACTCTGTAGCTGTAGTTGGATGAGTATGAGGTAGGGGGACCAGGAGGATGAGCCAAGATGGTGAGAGATAAGGGCTTTTTGTGGAAAATACAAGTAAAAGAGGCACTTGAGAGCTACTGAAGAGTTTGAAGTAGGAGCGCCATCTGACCACACTTATATTTAGGGTACATCCAGTGACAGAAAAAGGAGGATTGGGGTCAGAATGGCAAGACTAGAAGCAGGGAAATGCCTTAAGTGATTATTAGTCATTTTTATTTTTGTTTTTTTAGAGACAGGGTCTTAGTCTGTCACCCAGGCTGGAGTTCGGTGGTACAGTCTTGGCTCACTGCAGCCTCTACCCCCTGGGCACAAGCAATACTCCCACCTCATCTTATGGAATAGCTGAGACTATGGATGTGTACCACCATACTGGGGATTGATTAATTGATTGATTGAAGAGTCTCACTCTGTTGTCCAGGTTGGAGTGCAGTGGCATGCTCACGGTTACCACAGAGTCAACCTGCTGGACTCAGGCGCTCCTTCTGCCTTAGCCCTTCAAGTAGCTGGAACTACAGGCACACGCCACCATGCCAGGCCAATTTTTTTTTTTTTTTATTGTGGAGACAAGTCTCTCCAGGTTGTCCAGGCTGGTCTCAAATCCCTGAGCTCAGGCAATCACCTCTGCCTCCCAAAGTGCTGGGATTACAGAGGTGAATCACTGCTCCCTGCTAGTATTTTTATTTTTTGGCAGAGAAAGGGTTTTGCTGCATTGCCTTGACTGGTCTCAAATTCCTAGCCTCAAGCAATCCTCTTATCTTGGCCTCCCAAAGTGCTGGGATTACAGGTGTGAGCCTAGTCATTTTTATTTTTGAGTGTATCATAGATGTTTTATAATGAGTATGTATTTTATAATGGAAGAAAATGCATTAGTTCTTATTGTGTATGAAATCTACTTTGGGAATGATTTTTTTCTATAATATAGTCCTTTAATAAAATCTAAAATTAAACTCCCAGTTAGAGACTGGTTATTCATTTGACACTTGACCTCTTTGCTTAACAAAGAGATTCGTCACAGATTTTTATTAAATGATCATTTGTTTCTGTTACCTGCCATCTAATGTAAGTGTCATTGAGCAAATTACAATCATATTATCTGTAATACTCACTTTGCGTATTTTATAGCAAGTCACAAAAATATTCACACCTAGAGTACCATACCATCCTGAAGCAACAAGTCTCAGGGAACTGGTAGTGAAAATAATGGTTTATAAAGGAAAGCTTGACAGACTAATTATAGTCTTACTTTATCTCTCTCCAGTTCTATTTCTTTAACAACTATTTTGTTCCAGGTATATGAATTTTTTGTGTTGGTTTGGTTTTTTTAGTCATCTGAACTTTTTAGTAGTTTGAGAAATTAGTTGGACAAATCATCAGCTATCAAATGAGATAAAATTTGGATGAGATCAGGCGCATTCAGGGTGGTATGGCCATAGACAAGAGAAACATTTAATAACAACTTTGCTACCATTTTGCCCCAACATGAATATGTTATTGGAGTATCTTTTGAGATTAATGGAGGCCGGGCTTAGTGGCTCAGCCTGTAACCCCAGCGCTTTGGGAGGCTGAGGAGAGTGGATTCCCTGAGCCCGCGGGTTCGAGACCAGCCCAGGCAACTTGGCTAGCCCTCGTCTCTACAATAAATCAAAAATTAGCTGGATGTGGTAGCGCACACCTGTAGTTACAGCTACTTGGAAGGTTGAGGTGGAAGGATCACCAGAGCCCAGCAGGTTGAGGCGGCGGTGGCCAGGAGCATGCCACTGCACTCCAGTCTGGGCGACCGAGGGAGACTCCCGACTCAAAAAAAAAAAAGAAAATTAATGGAGATAAATTTTTAAACCCCCAACTTGACAGTGTGTTCTTTGTTATTGTCATGTATTTTATACTGGCCATATAATATAATGTTTTCTGATTTTGCCTGGGTGGCACACAGAGTTATAAAATATAATTTTAACATTCACTTAATCTGAAGTAGAAACGTTAGTGACCTTTTAGATCTATTTAAACTATATTATTAATACATAAATATTGGGCAAATTTATTTCTACAAACCAGACTGGGAAAACTGGACAACATTGAAAACGGTCCTTAAAGAACTAAGTAAATGTTAAGTGCAATACACAAATCTATTTCTAATTATAATTATTTTAGATAGGTGCGAATTAAACTGCCTTCAGGTAGGCATACTTTTTGACATGTGAAATTGAGATTCCATAGGTTGTTGCTACATGATAAATTCAGTATAAATAATAAAACCACATATGGTTAGCTGAGATTTAAAAACTGACTTTAAGATTCTCAAATAAATAAAGATCTTCTTTGAAGGCACACAGATGTATTAATTTTTAATTTGTTTCCTTTTGATCTCTTAATTACTGAAAAAGATTTATTGGTTAATTTTAGGAAGGCAAGTGTTTGAAAAGTTTTGCCAAATACTGTCTTCTTTAAATGACTGTATGGTAATGAAAAGTTAAGAGGAGAGCCAAATTAGATTGAATAATTGTTCAGTCATGTGGGTCAGACTAGTTGCATAGCCTGGTTGTTAGACTGATTGCTCAAATTACATTGCCTGGGGTCCTGCACTTGGTTGGCTGTCTTCTCAGATCTTAACAAGGTTCTGGGAATTTCTTTTTCTGACAAAGTTTGCTTTGTATTTTCCCCCTCCCCCTACTACCTCCAGGATGCCTCATCTGCAGACATCAGAAAAGCATATCGTAAGCTTTCACTAACTTTACATCCAGACAAGAATAAAGATGAAAATGCAGAAACTCAGTTTAGACAAGTAAGTAAAATACGCCATTGCATATATTTTGTGGCAAATGTATTAAAATATGTTTGTGGCAGAAATATGTTATATATAATATATATAGAATATTTTCCATTTGAAAATTAGGTAGTAACTTAAAAATACAATGTATATATTTTTATTCAATTTTTTATAAAATATGTTTTTACCATTTAATATTATTAGCATCTGTAAATTCTTGGAGGGTCTTAATTGTCATAATTTTCTTGTGTAACTTACAGATTTGCTTTTAAAATGCACACTTTAAGATAGCTATTACTTTTGCATCTTTCACAAAGATTTATTTTGATATAAAGCATTTTTTAACCACCTAAGTTGCTACCAAAACATAAAGCTGGTACTTATAGTTGAGTTTTTATCTGTTTGTTGTATATATGGGCAATAGAGCTTTCTGTGTTTGCATTATAGTGCCTTTACCCTTGTATGATTTCTTGTAGTTGAGAGTATTTTTATTTTAAAGTAATGCTTCTATTTTAGTTGGTGGCCATTTATGAAGTCTTAAAGGATGATGAACGAAGGCAGAGGTGAGTGCTCAATTCTGCTTTTGATTTAGCTGTTATAGTTTCATGCTATAGCTTATGAAGGAAAGAATTACGTATCATTAAGCATCTTATTTGTTGTAAGTTAGTATTTCATTTTTCTTCCTTCCAAGAAATGTGGTGTTTTAAAAATGTATGTTTAGAGTAGAGTTAATGTCTATTGAAAATATTCACAAAGTTGATACAATACTTATAGGCTTCAGGATCAGGAGTCATAATGTTAGCAAGTCCTGACTTCATTAGGTAATATTTTTAATGTGGGTGTTTATGCCCTGGGAAATACAAATACCACTAGACCTCAAACAGTTGTCCATTGTTTTCAGTATATCAGTAATAGCTTCTGTCTGTGCTTGGTAGTTTTTCTCCCCCCTCCCCATTCCTTAAATGTTTGAGATCAGACTGTTAGTGATAGTCAGGTTAGTACCCTTTCTTGATACTTTCTCACTGATAAACCCAATTATGTGAACTTGTATAAGCCTTCAGAAGATTGGGATGGAAGAAAAATATTTGCCACTTTCTACTATTTCTCTTGCCTCCTTCCCTTCCCTGACTCTGCTCCAGTGATTCTACATTTAGGGTTAAACTTCAGAGTGGAGGGCACGCATCTCTTGGAGACTTACTTCTCTGTGCCCCTTTGAGAAGAGTGGTAATATATTTATGTAGTGGTTTAGAGTGCCAGGGACTTAAGAGGAGATTACGGAGAGGCCCTTTTCCTCTACCCCTATAGAATTGTGGTGGGCTTCAAAGTTTTTAAAGTCAGACCACAATAAGAAATTGCATTTTGCATTATGCCACAGGACATACACACATAACTGAAACAAGTTTCATAAAACACTTCTTATTGCATGTGAAGCCGAACAGATTATTTTCTGCACTAGGCTAGTCTAGACTAGTCTTTTTTTTTTTTTTTTTTTTTTAACAATGCTGGTATGGTCCACTAAATTGATTTTATGAGACTCAAGTGGGTCACAATCCAAAATTGAAAAATACTGTTCTACAGTAAAAGAATACCTTAAAAAAGGTAAAACAAAAACAAAGCTAGGTATTTGAGATTTAAGCTAAAACCAGCCTAAATATCTCTCTATGGGGGCTAATATATCTTAAGACAACTCCAAAAATTATGCTGTTTGACATTCTGAATCTTTCTTCAAATGTATTATCTAGAATTATTCTATATCCTAAAATGTTAGCTACCACTCTTGATTTTCATCTTAACTGTTTAAGTTGAGTATCTCAGTTTGTCAGATTACAAAGCAAGGATTCAAGATATTCTCTTAAACTGTTCTTTACTTTATAACAAGGGCTGGCATTGGTCCAGAAACCATAGCAGACATTCCTCTGGTTTGAGATAATCCACAGTGTTGAAAGAGTCCTAGAAGTGTGTTGAAAGAAGTATTGGTCATTCTGTGCATATTTTCTAGTGAGCCCCTAGTTTTGTCTCATACATCAAGCATTATCTGCAAAGTTAGCTTTATTTAGTCTTCTAGCATCTCTGGCTTCAGATTTTGTATTTTTGTTTGTTGTCTTAAGTCAGTAAACTGTTTAATAATTTCTTTCAGTTACTAAAATTTTCTCTTTCTTTTCAAAACAAATCACTTCTTATGTATGAATTGTTTCTTCATTAACATAGAATCATCAACATTATCTCTTCAGGATTAGTTTCCTCTGCATTTATTTTTGTGTTGGTAGCAAAAATGGATCTGACAATTACGCAAACAGCTGTAGTATTTATACCCCTTGAGGCACAAGTAACTCTTTGGTAACTGGTTTTCCTTGAGGCAAAAGTCTTAACTAATCAAGCTAAGAATCACTCCTCTAAAGCTTGTGCCTGAGGCCAGGTGACCTATGAGTATTTTAAAATATAGGAGAAAGACATCTCTGCAGACAATTACCTAATGTTTATGATTCCTTTAGGAAAAAAAAAAGCACAGTCAGCTTTATCTTCTAAAAGAAGATAATCTCATATTGGTATTAAAAATTCTTTTTGATATCACAAGTATTTATTATAAATGTTCATTGAATATTTTTAAATGTGTAACCTTTTAAATGTGTAACCTTCCAGAAATTTGCAGTTTAGAATATTGTCATAGACATGTTTCCTATTTATTTTTCTTACACATAATTGTGTTTTTACTGAAATCAGATGCATTCTTTAAATATTGGTGGGAAAAAGAATGGCAATAAAATAGATCAATTAACAACTTGAATAACCTTTAAAAAAAAAGAAAGAAAGAAAAGAAAAGATTTTTTTTTGTTTTAGTCAGGATATCATTCCGTCACCCAGGCTGGAGTGCTACTAATGGCACAATCATGGCTCACCACAGCCTCCAACTCCTGGGCTCAAGCAATCCTTCCACCTCAGCCTCCTGAGTAGGTGGGACTACAAGAGTGTGCCACTGTGTCCAGCAAATTTTTAAATTTTTTTGTAGAGACTAGTTCTTGCTATGTTGTCCAGGCTGATCGCAAAGTTCTGGGCTCAAAGAATCCTCCCACCTCTATAGGTGTGAGCCAGTTCACCCAGCCAGAAAAGACGAGTTTTATTTTATTTTTTTCAACAGCCTTATTTAGGTATAATTTACATACCATAAAAGTCACCTGCTTTTTAGTAAATTTACAGAGCTGTACAAACCATCATTACAATGTAGTTTTAGAACATTTACATCACTTTGAAAGAGTCTCTTAAACCCATTTGCAGGGGATTCCCACTCTGATCCCCAGCCCCAGACAATCTCTGTCTATACATTTGTTTTTCTGGACATTTTATATAAATGGAATCATGTAATATGTAGTTTTTGCATCTGGCTTCTATTAACTGAGGTTCACCATACTGTAGCATATACCAATAATTCATTCTTTTTTATTGCTGAGCAGTATTCCATTGTATAGAAATACCACTTTTGCTTATCCATTGATCAGCTGATAGACAGTTGTTTCTACTTTGGGGCTATGATGGGTAATGGTGCTAAATATTCACATAGAAGTCTTCTTGTGGACATATATTTTTATTTCTTTGGTATAGATTCCTAGGAGTGTAATTGTGAATAAACTTTTAAGCCCTTTTCTTCCCAAAGACATAAACTATAGCATAAAAATAGAGTCATGCACTGCATAATGACATTTCAGTCAATGAGGGACTGCATATATGATGCTAGACCTATAAGATTATAATACTGTACTATTACTATACCTTTTCTATGTTAATATCTATAAACACTATACAGTTATGTTATAGTTACCTACGGTATTCAGCACAGTAACATACTGTATAAATTTGTAGCCTAGGAGTAATAGGCTATACCATTTAGCCTAGGTGTGTAGAAGGCTATACCAACTAGGTTTGTGTAAGTATACTCTATGATGTTCAAAGAACAGCAGAATTGCTTAATGATGCATTTCTCAAAATGTATTTCTATAGTCAAGTGAAGCATGACTATAGTAGGTTTCTCTGGTTAGTGCATAGTATAGCAGGGTTTTCTAAACTCCTTAACTAACTTACATTGGGAAACGGTAATCCGGCTGTGCTCCAACAAATTATTATACCACTACTCTAAATATTAGCTGAACTAAAGTACTGACTACCACTCATTACATTTATACCCTAGATAGTACTTTATTAATAGTAACATTAACTTTTGTTTAAAATCTAGTTTACATTTTTAACCAGTCTTCTTTTGCTAATCCAATTGTGCAACTTCAAAGTTTTTTGTCTATTTTGTTATTGTATTTATAAAAGTTGATGTTTTTTAGTGTACTAAGTAAAATCCTGATTTTTTTTTACTCATGTAGTTAAAAGTATAGTTATTTCAGCCTTAATCTGCTAAACTCTTATAAATTCATTACCTAGTTATTATAAATTCATTTACAAATGTGTTCAAATCAAGATAAACATTAGTCTGAGAATAAGAAATCTATTTTAGTACCTTCCCTAAGTAAAATACGGAGTACAGTAATATGCTGTATAAGTTTGTAGCCTAGGAGTGATACAATTTTTGGCATTATATGTATATTTTTTTATTTTAAAGAAGAGTGAGAGTAATCAATTCAGACTTGTTTTCTGTTTATGATCTTTGTAAAATTAATTTTTATTGAAAGATTCAAAATATGACCTAAGTGGAAATTATACTGTTTTATTGTTTTAAGCTAAAAATTCAAGAAAATGTATAATTTAGGCAAAAGCCAGAATTATTTAAATACTCATTTTCTTAATATACAAATTTTTAGTTTTGTTGCATAATTACTATTTTATATTTAAGATATGCTTATATCTTAAATTTCCATGAATTTTTTTCTGCTGGCAGTTAAAAACATTTTAAAATCTACTTATTTTCCAGTGTTTATATTAGGCTAAATATGTTTGATGAATTGGATTGTAGTATGGAACTCACTAATGATTATGTAACCATTATTTTATTTTTATCATGTATCATCTATTTTAAGAAAATCAAAAGAAGTAAACACATTAGGCCATATGTTGGATGTGTGGAACTGATCAATTAATGTTTTGCTTTCCCAAAAAAATGCCTTTACAGTTCCATAGGATTTTTAGCTTTAGTGATATTTTTATCATAGAGATCTATTTCTGTGTAACTTATAACACATTGATATATTTGTACATTCTTAATCTGATTTTAACAAATTGTTGAGAACAGTTTGTATGAGTCTCAATTATAGAACATTTTAATGTGCTATATGTTTATATACAGAAAAAGCATAATAAAGTGATGTTTAAAATTTTATGTGATATCAACAGTGTTTTTTTCTTAAATAACTTATGAAAATAACATCTGTGTGTATTTTAATGTATTTGTTTTTTCAATGTTTCATCAGGAAAGCAATAATTTATCTTTTAACAGCATATATTCTAAAAAGTGAACTATAATAGATGCTATCTTTCCTTAGAATGGCCAGTTGTGTGAGCCATAATGTTCATTGATAGTAAAATCAATAGAGCATTGATTCTAAACTTAATCCTTAGAGACTGTTGTTTAGAGTTGCAGGAATATCTTAGTAAATATCTAGTTCTGTTTAATGTGTTCAGTGCAGTAGGTTTTGCTATCTTAAATTTGGTTAGGCACTAAATGCAGTTTATATGTGGGTTAGAAAAAATAGCTATTGGCAGACACATAGCATTTTCAATATGATGGTGATAAAATATTTAATACCAGATTCTTACCTATGAGTTCAACTGTGTTTTCTTCTGATACAGTTTGTTAAATCTAAAGCAAATGTAATACTTATGAGTGCTATTAAGGAATTGTCTTCACTTTCTTAGATGTTTATTAATAACCATACTTTTTACATGAGGTTATTTCATGGAAGAGATTTGCTGAAAATAATGATTTTTGTATTCACCCTTTTTTTCTTTCAACAAATCTGAAGTACATTATGGATTTAGAATAAATTCAGAACTTAACATTCATTGGAATTCATTGAATGTTATAATTTTGTGTTATGTCACTTGAAACCTTTTAACGTATCCATCTACAATTTAAAATGAACCAGTTTTATAAAAATCAATTTAAATATAAATTTTTGATAACAAGAGTGATAGTTTTTTATGAAGTCATATTATTATATCTTGATGTTAACATTCAAGAATTACTATAAATATTGAAGAAGAATATTTAACACCAGATTTTTTCTGGTCCAGCTACTGTACAACCATATTTTAATTTGTAGACTTGTATCTTGCACAATTTGCTTTTTAAGAGTTTAGTGCTAACTAATGTGCTTTGCTTTCAACATTGATTATTCCAATCTAATAGTATTATTAGTAACCTAAGTTGATCTAAAAGTCAGGTTTTCTAGATTTGTTAAAAAAATATATTTTGCATTTACATCTAATGTTTTTCTACTGAAAAAAGAAGTTGCCTGTAATAAATCCTCCACTTTATTTTTTTTAGCATATCTCCAAGGTATCAATTTAATAACTATCAAAGTAGCTACTGCAGTTGTTGCATTTAAATTGATTTACATGTCAAGACTGGCAGTTTAGCAGCTGCGCTATTATTCCTAGATCGGTCAATTTACTTGAGAAAAACCTACTACTGAGTTCTACTGACCTGCCTGACAATATAGGCCTTATTTCTATTCCTGTAATTAGGCCTGCGACTAACTCAGAATATTTTTAATTAAAATATTTTGGTCAATGTGTTGCACCAAATTAGGCCTTTCAGTGAAGATTTAATTCTGGAAATAGTGTGATTAGAATATTTAATGAGTTGTGTTCAATTAAGATTAACAAGTTGTGTGTATTGAGCATACAGTGTTTGTGTGTGACCATTTTGAGTTTTACAATCATATATGTAACTCCTTATTTTTAACCTTAAAAATATTTGTTCAATAATTGCCAGACAAGTAAATTTAAATTCAGTTGAAATTTTGTTTTAAGGAATCTTTTTTAGCCTGATAGTACCAGAAGGCTGATTTAAAATGCATGACTAGGAAAGCTTTTACTTGTTAATGTTCTTCTTTTCGCTTCAGCAAAAGCCAAAAATGAGGAAATTGTAACTTAAATGTTTACAAATAAACAGTTTTATCGAGAAATCTAACATAAACAGTGGTTGTTTCTACATTGCTTTTTAATCTGAGAGTTTTTTGTTTTCTAAAGGAATATGGCAATACAAATTAAAAGGTGCTCATTTTTTGTAGGCTTTTACCTCATTAAAAAGCTTTGATAAAATAATGTGTATAAATGTTTCAACCTTGAACCACTGTGGTATAGGGGTAGAAATAAAAGCACTGACTAGAAGTTTGATTCAATTAATATGTAATTTATGGAAACAAATAGCTCTTATCTTGATTTTTCTTCTATTGAGATCCTTCCTTTTGTTGCTGACTTTAGTGGTGGGGTCTTTGCTGTGGACTGTAGTAGACAGGTAGATTATATGTAGCTCCTTTAGTGTAGATGTCATTCAAGAGGTCACATCTGGATGCTGTAAAAACGAGAGATCTGGAATCCATAGTATATTACTGTGCACCTTTTTGAAGGTTACAGTGACTAGAGCTATCTATAGTGCTTTGAATTTACTAGATATTGGAATGCTGGTAATCCACATAAATGTTATCTAACTTGGATAAATTATTTTCTTTTTCCTCTTTGTAAATATAAATACAAATGAAGTTTGTAAATATAAATACAAATGAAGTTTTTTTGTTTTTATTTTAAATTCTTCATGAAAAATTGTTATATTTGCTACTGTAGGTATGATGATATTCTGATCAATGGACTTCCTGACTGGCGACAGCCTGTATTCTACTACAGGCGGGTGAGAAAAATGAGTAATGCTGAGCTGGCATTGCTCTTGTTCATTATTCTCACAGTGGGTCATTATGCTGTGGTTTGGTCAATCTACCTGGAAAAACAACTGGTAAGTATTAGTAATAAATCAAGTTAACTAGCCTCTTTAATTTTATATGGAATTTCAGGCTTTTCTTTTTCAACTGATGAAACTCACTTTTTCTATACATATTCCTTATTCTAATAGTTTTGTACTCAATATTTAGTGTTTGACATATTTCTAAGTGAAAAAGAACCTATGAAATGAGAAAATCTTCTTTTTAAAAATGTAACACTTGAGTTTGTTATAAAACTTTGTGAAAGCCAAAATATTGAACTAAAAATTAGAATTACCACTTTCCAAACAGAACTTTTTTTTAATGTAAGACTGACTTTAGAACTTTTTTGTATCATAGGCCCTCATTTAATGAATGTCTATGTACTTTAAAAATATTCTAACTAAATAAGATTTGAAATGAACAAATAAGGTTTGAAATGAATATAATTCTATAACTTTAGAGATCAGTTGGTTAAAAATTATTATACTTTTCTTGATCTAATATGCTTACTATATGGTTTTTTCTGCTGTGGATTTTTATTTATATATTAAAGATTGTCAAACATATTTATCAGTATTCATGAATTAGCATCTGTTTACTCATTCCTTTTGAAGTGACATTATTAAAGTTGGATGAATGAGAAAAAGTGAGTTGAATGCTTTCTCTTCTTAGAAAACTTTGATTGCTATGGAGATGCACATGACTGACAGTGCTGAACTTCATGTGTGTTTAAGGCCTGGATACCATGGCAACAGTTATTGTGAAAGATTGATGATTTTACTTAATCATGTTGGACGTTACATGCATTTGCATAAATGTTCCTCTATAATGTTTACCCTTCACAGAAGAGTCTTGATAACATTTGAAGAGTACATATTAATGATAACCTGTAACCATAATTCTTTCTACATTAAGGATGAACTGCTTAGTAGAAAAAAGAGAGAAAAGAAAAAAAAGACTGGCAGCAAGAGTATGGATGTGTCAAAACTTGGTACTTCAGAAAAAAATGAAAGGTAGGAGAGTATAAAAATACTTTAAAATTTGAAACATTTAAAATGTCTTTAATGTGATTCAATTTTATATGTATATCCATTTAGATATGCTTATTTACTCCCATATTTGGTTTATAAAGGGCTAATAATGTGCCATAGTTTATTAAACAAATTCTAATCTTAAAGCAAAATTTCTACAGGTTTTTTCCCCCTTACAAAGTGTTAATATATATTTAAATTTTATGGCCCTTCAAATTCTTGTAGTTTGAAATTTTTATGCTGAACTTTAGAAACAAAATATTCCTGGAAGAGTCTATCACTTAGCTCAGGAGTGGCAATATGTAGAGAGGCAGTGATATGCCGTACACTCAAAAAGATACCACCATTTTGTCTATTGATTCATAGAAAGGAATAAAGGGTTTAAATAGTTCACACAGCAGGGCATGAACTGGGATCAATGTGGGATAGAGATCAGAGACTATTCTGCCTGTCTTCTATTCTGATGACATCAGTGAGTAATGCTTCAGTGAACTGCAAATGACATTAATTTTTATGTATTGGTTTGTTTATGCTACAGTCTTCATATCTGGCTGTCAGCACTTGAGAATATTCTAACGATGGTTAGTTTTTATTAGCTGAAGTAATCATAAGGTTGAAGAACTCATTTTGCAAAAGTGATGAAAAGCCCAGGTTGGAAAGAGGGCTGTTATTTCCTTATCTTTATAATTTGATTAGGAGCCTCCTTCCTCAAAATGTTAGCCTAGATATACTTACTTGCTATATATATTGCATTTGTTGTATATTTCATAATAAAGTAAGTCAGATTGTGATAACTGTTGTAAATATTTCAGTGAACACTTTCTTAATTTTTTTGTTGAAACAACCATACAAAAAAATATTTTATCTCCTAACTTTCTCAATATTTTGTTCATTTGTTGTTTGGAGTTTTTTCCCTTTCCTTTTAGATTGCTGATGAAACCACAATGGCATGATTTGCTTCCATGCAAACTGGGAATTTGGTTTTGTCTTACACTAAAAGCATTGCCTCATCTAATCCAGGTAAAATGTTCTTCTTTTATATAATATTAGATGCTTTTGTTTTTAATTATTCATGAAATGCTTTATGCCCATGTCTGCTATCTGAATGCTTCATAATGTTGACTGGATTGAATAGTATTATTAAGCTAAACCTAATTTAGAATAGTTCTAACATTATTTAGGCAATTTCAATACTTATTTAGGTAATTTCAAAGATTATTTAGAATATTTAGATTATTTCAATAATTGTCTCTTATATTGCTTTTAGATCATCTTAGCATTCCAAGACACTAGGAAAAAGGAAAAATAAAAATACTATCTTTAGGACAGGCATAAATGCAATAAAAGTTTAATCTGCTGTTATGATTAAATGCATAACCAGTAGAAAGGAACAGGACTCAAGTAGCTTGTCACTCATTATTTTAATAGCATTTAAGTACATAGTGTAAAAAAAAAATCCTTTGTATGAACATCTGTATAATTATGCAAAAATATATATTGCTTTTCATTTTATTTGCAACCTTAAGAGGAGTGAGGATATTTAGTCTTATATTGGTCATCAGAATTTCTGATTCCACTTAGTCTTGATTAAACAATAAAATTTGGATACATGTCATATTTATTTGGCAGTTTCTCTTTTTAATTTTTTTTACATTTAGCATACCAAAGCATATTTTATAAAAATTTTGCTTTGTCTACTTTGATTATTGCATCTAGATAGAAAATTTTCAACACATAAGTATTTGAAAGTTATATAATACTTTGGTTTATAAATTTTGATGCTTTTTGAGATTCTAATTTTGGGAGAGAAACGTCTTATTTTAGAAAATAAGTGTTTTTAGGATAGAGGGTCAGATAATTTCTACCCAGTTCCACCTACTTTATAGTCATGTATTAGAGCTGTTTTTCCTGATTGCTTAAGGAAGCTAATGGCTCCAACTTCAGCATTTTATTTTCCTTTTTTTTTGAGTTGAAGTCTCATTCTGTCGCCCAAGCTAGAGTGCAGTGGCAGATTCACGGCCACCCCAGCATTGACCTGCTGGGCTCTGGTGATCCTTCCGCCTCAGCCTTCCAAGTAGCCGGAACTACAGGCATGCACAACCATGCCTGGCTAATTTTTGATTTATTGTAGAGATGAGGTCTCGCCAAGTTGCCCGGGCTGGTCTTAAACCCATGGGCTCAGGCAAGCCACTTGTCTCGGCCTCCCAAAGTTCTGGGATTACAGGCTGAGCCATCAAGCCTGACCTTTTTTTCGTAGTCTTATATTTAAAGAGGAAATGAACAATAAAAATTATTAATGTGCTTCTTTCTATCCTTTGAGGAATTACCAGTTCTTCCATCAGAATAGTTCATCTTAATACTTATTGCTTACAGAATCATATATTTTGTTTATAGTTAATAGAGAAAAATTAATATTTTGGTAACTTAAATACTTTTAAGTTGTTTAGCATGTTATATTGTTTATCTGAAAAAACTCCACAATGCATGTGTGGAATTGTCTGTGAGACTTAATGAGAGAGGGAAAGTCTATTTGTCATACTGGTATGTTTATGAGAAAAATTTTGGGGGTCTTTTTTTTTTTTAAGTCTGACTATTTTGCTAGCTTTAGAATCTGTACAGTAGGCAAACCAGAGTATAGATGAGTTTAAAAGTGTAGTCATGAGGTAGTATAAATAAACCATTCCATAAAATGTCAATTTTAAACACTTCTTTGTAATTTAATCTAAGTAATTTAAATAATGTTTATATGGTAAAGTAACATATTTCTTGGCTAGCATGAACAATAATTTACCAAACTAGAACCAATATATTATGATTGCATCTGCCTGTGGTATCCAGACCCAACAGATTGAGTGATTGTTTTGCCTCATCTTAAATTTGTAGAAAATTTACAAAGTAAGAAATTTTGCAAAAGCTTTTGTTGTTTAAAAACTCTGCTTCCTCAAACTGTTTGATCAGTTTGAATTTTAAAGTTTTTCTTTCCTTGATGATATCTATTACCTTTCAGTTTTGAGATGTTTGGCATTAGGCTTTTAAGATCTTTTAAATCTAATTTTTAAATTTTGTTCTAATTATGTTTTTCTAATATAGTAGCATTTCAAAAAGAAAAATAAAATAATTTTTATTTTTTCAAGCACATATTTGATATTTTGATTCTGCTTTGGGAACGCAAGATTAGTTTTTCTGATGGTCACTAACAAAATAATGTAAAGTAGTAGACTTGTTTTGGCACACATTGTAATAGTGAAAATATTTTAGATTGATAACCACACTGCTTATGAAAGACAGCAGCAAAACAATATTGAATAGTGGCTGTTAGAATTAGATATTTTGTTTTGTAGTAGTCTTTTTAACCTGAAGCAATCTGGATTGGTAGTTGGTGTAGTGGTTGAAAAAGAGTCCTGTTAAAGCACTTTTGATTTAAATGATACATACAACCCTAAACTTTTCTTTTTTTTTTTTTTTTGAGTCAGAGTCTCATTCTGTTGCCCAGGCTGGACTGCAGTGGCACACACAAGGCCACCACAGCCGTGACGTGCTGGGCTCAGGCGATCCTTCCGCTTCAGCCTTCCAAGTAACTAGAACTATAGGCATGCGTCACCACGCCCAGCTAATTTTTTTTTTTAATTGTAGAGACAAGGTCTCAACAGTTTACCCAGGCTGGTCTCAAACCCCTGGACTCAGGCAGTCCTCTCCTCGGCCTTCCAAAGTGCTGGGATCACAGGCTTGAGCCACTGCACCCAGTCAACCTTAAACTTTTAAAATGTATACTTTATATTTATTCACCACTCTTGTGATATAGGGCCATTGTTTTATTTTTAAATAAGAGTCCACCAATTGAAGTTTCTTGTCCTCTTTCTTGCATAAGCCATACCTATAACCTTGATTTCTTTAAAGGTAGATTTTCAGTCTTGATTTATTTAAAAGACAAACCAAACTCTTATGAAGCAGTGTAGTGGTATAATCTTTGTAGATTTTTATGATTTCATCCTAGTCTTTCATAACTGACCTTCTCACATCTAGGGTTATTAACAGTATTTTTATTTTAGTTTTTAGAGATGAGGTTCTCACTTTGTTGCCCAGGATGGCCTCAAACTCCTGGGATCAAGCGAGTCTCCTACTTCAGCCTCCCAAGTAGCTGGGACTACACCATGCCAGGCATTTTTTTTGTTTTTTTGTTTTTGTACCCCAGTTGAGACATGTTAGGCAGCATTTTAAGCAACTCGTTGTTGTTGTTGTTGTTTATTTGGAGTCTCACTCTGTCTCTCAGGCTGGAGTGCAGTGGCACACTCACGGCCACTGCAGCCTTGGCCTGCTGAGCTCAGGCAATCCTTCCGCCTCTGCCTTTCAAATAGCCATAACTACAGATGCATGCTACCACACCCAGCTCATTTTTTGATCTGTCGTAGAGACGAGGACTCACCATGTTGCTCAGGCTGGTCTTGAATCCATGGGCTCAGGCAATCCTCTTGCTTCGACCTCCCAAAGTGCTAATAATATAGGCTTGAGCCACCGCGCCATACCTTAAGCAACTCTTATATTGCGCTTTCCAAAGCACTTGACTTAGTTTTCATAGAAACAACTCTCATTTCCTACTCACATCTCACTGTTTTTAGATATATTTAATTTACTTATGTAATTAGAATAGCAAGTATATCAAGCAGGTTTAAGAGTTAATACAACCAGCATACAGTAAATTAGTGCTCGTATTAGTTTAAGAGGGTTTTACTTTTGTTGTGAATCCCTTGAATTTCATGAGAAGTTAATTAAAACTGAGCTGCAGGTATTCTGTGTAGGTATATAGCTATTGGATAAGAAGTAGGGACCAAGCTAAAAGTGAGAGATTCTGAAGCTTCCATCAAGTGACCTTCACAATGGCAGAATCTGTACCCAAATCTTGTTATAGCAACAGTTCTTTGCTAAACTCTAACTTCTTTCCTTCCCATTCATCCTTCTAAATACGAATTCCTTTACTACACTTCACATATATATAATGTTATCCTGTCGGACTGGGAAAAGTGACAGTTCTGGCTCAGATTATGCTCCCAAGTTCACTTTTACTACTTCTAAGATCTCGTAGAAAACTACTATTGCCTGCTTACTTTACTTAAATTATTTTCTCCTCCCCTAAAAAAAATTGTAAATGTGAATAATTATATTCATATTTGATGTCTTTTGGTCATATGTTTAGAAGAACAGTTCAGCCAGTTCAATTAAAATGTATTAAATCCATATCAGAACAAGGCACTATTAGGACCATACAGATTAATAAGTCTTTTAGAACCTTATAGGCAGGTGGCAGTTTTAACAGATGAATTTAAATAGCCATTATACAATATGGTTCATAAGCTTCACATTTCTAGTATAAACAGTGACTTCTGCAGATGTTTAGATAAGTAAGGTTTCTATTTAGGATGGCCAAGGAAAACTAAAAAGAGGAGACACTTGAACTGAGTTTTGAAAGATGAACAGATGCTTAAAAGTGAAGAGCCCACTTTGTATACTAGGTAGTATGCAAAGATGATTTCATAGATGTAGTGCTTCTCATACAATCATACTGTGTTAAGGCTAAAAGAGTTCTAAAGAAAATATCTTACAACAGATTTTTTTTTTTTTTTTTTAGAAGAAGATATCATATAGCCTATTACTGCCTTCTTAGACTATATTCCAGGTCTTTAGATCCTGAGTATATCCATTTAGGAATTTATATTCTAACAGATAAATTTGATATGGAAAATCCAAAAAGGACATTTAGACATAATAAAGTTAATTGATAAGGCAGCAAAGTATTTCCGTCACACACATCTGTCAGAGGGATGTGTACGTTGTTAGGAATAGTAGAAATAAAGTACACAATGGCTGTGAAAACTGGCAGAAAATACTAGAAGTGGTTCTGTGATCAATCAGAATAGAGGTAAGAGCACTTCTTTGATAGTCCCCTTGCTTTTTGAGAAGGTCCTTATTACCTCCAGCACTGGATTTTGTCCCTTTCTTTTGCTTTGAAAAAGATATTGGGAGAATTATAAGAGTTGATAAATTAGAAGAACAAAGTCAGAAAATGAAAAGCTGTTATACTTGATACGTGTTAAGTATTCAATAATGTTAAATTAATAATAAAGCATTTCTCAAATTGGTCAGTATTCAAGGAAAAGATGCACATATATTGGTATATTTACTGTGGTAAAATGTATGCCCCATATAATTTATGGATCTACATAGGCAGAAAAGTAAAAAAATCAAGTAAGAAACTAGAGAAAAAGAATATGAAGAGTGTGTTTGTAAATTGATGAGTAGAGGGAAGAGTAGTGTGTCTTAGAGAGATGAGAGAACATTGGAGAGGAGTGAAATGCATGACTATATGCAGAGAAGCTGGGGGAACTTGAGAAAGTGTGTTTACATAGCGAAGAGAACAAGTAGAATGATCGGCAGAAGACATGGAATATGAATTTGTATATAACAAGGAACTTGGACTATAAGAGGGCTTATATCCTTTGAGGCATGAATCTAATTGTAACATTAAAAGTATAGCCCCAGCCGGGCTCGGTGGCTCAGCCTGTATTCCCGCACCTTTGGGAGGCTGAGGTGAGTGGATTGCCTGAGCCCGCGGGTTCGAGACCCGCCTGGGCAACTTGGCGAGACCTCATCTCTACAATAAATCAAAAATTAACCGGGCGTGGTAGCGCACGCCTGTAGTTCCAACTACTCGGAAGGCT
>CAUYQG010147334.1:0-11647 GCA_963574415.1 Tarsius wallacei | reverse complement strand
GAACCCGCGGGCTCAGGCAATCCACTCACCTCAGCCTCCTAAAGCGTGGGATTACAGGCTGAGCCACCGAGCCCGGCTAACGTTCGTATTTATGTACCACTGTTTGGCAAAGGTAGGCTTGCTCGATCTCCGGATCTGTCTCTTCACCTGTGAAACGTGTGGCTTGCATCATGGAGGAGCGTTTCTGGGACGCGCGCGCTCGCAGGACACCGCGCTGTGTCCCAGCAGAGCGGCCCAGTGCTCGATCCTTTTTGCTACAACTACGAGGCCGAGGAAGCAGGAAGGTGGAGTTTGCTTCAAAAGGGCGCGGGAAGGGGGCGCACCACACTGCGGGCCAGAAGCGGCGGCCCAGCGAGCCACCGCCAGCCTCCGGCTTTGCAGGAGCCTCTGCGTGGACCGGGTCCCGTCGCTCGACGTGCGCGGGGACGGTCGCTACGGGACCCCCCCACCTCGCGGGGCCTCCGCGGGACTTTGCCGCCGGCGGCCGCCCCCGCGCACGCTCCCGCTCTCTTCCGCGCGAGGCTGGGCGGGGCTGCGGCGAAGGGGCGGTCCCCCCGCGCGCCCTCCCCGTCGCTGTCCCCGCCTCCCTCCCGCCCCAGGCCCCGCCCAGCGGCGCAGGGGGCCGGGTTCCAGCGAGGGGGCGGTGGCCGCGGCGGTGACAGCCGCTCCCCGCCCCCGCGGCCCGCCACGTCCCTCACGTACCGCCCGGCCGCGGCGCCGAGCGGGGACCTGGAGCCGGGGGCGCGGGCTGTTCCCACCCGGCTGGGCATGAGGCTGGCGCGGCTGCTGCGCGGAGCCGCCTCGGCCGGCCCGGAACCCGGGCTGCGCGCCGCCCGCCCCAGCGCCCGCCGCGGCCTCGCCTCGGACTCGGGCTCCGGCCCGGCGTCCGAACGCGGCGTCCCGGGCCAGGTGGACTTCTACGCGCGCTTCTCGCCGTCTCCGCTCTCCATGAAGCAGTTCCTGGACTTCGGTGA
The DNA here is from genome assembly GCA_963574415.1 of Tarsius wallacei. Lineage (NCBI taxonomy): Eukaryota > Metazoa > Chordata > Mammalia > Primates > Tarsiidae > Tarsius > Tarsius wallacei. The sequence goes on along the minus strand of CAUYQG010147334.1, from coordinate 10,673 downwards.
GTGCAGCCCGGGGCTCGGGCCTTTGTGCGCGGCCCCGGCCCTCGCTGGCCGCTCTCGCCTCGGGCGCACCCCTTCTCCCCAGGGCTTCCGCCCCGAGCGCCGTAGGGGCTTCCTTCCTCCCTCGCGGGTGCTGGCGCTCGCAGACGGGGTAGATAGCTGGGGGCACGTGGCTTTTTTCTGTGTTGTTGAAAGCGACCCAGCGGGGCCGCGGGCGGAGTGACCTCCCGCCTTTGAGCGCACGTGTGCAGGTGCGCCCAGGCGGCCAGGCCCCTAAAGAGGAAGGAGCCCGGCTCCGGCGACCGGCCAGTGGACACCTCTGGGAATCGCGTCTGGATTCCGCAGAGTGGTGAGAAGTGCCCAGTTTTGCATATGGTGATTGGCGTGGTGATAGGGAAGGCAAGTTGTAACTGGCCCAGTGTTTCTTAGCGTGTTTTCCCTGCCAGTGGCTTAAGAGTGTTTCCATCAATAGCACATTCATGTCACCAGCAGCAAATACGTCTTGAGCACGTGAAGAGTGCATGAGGGCAAGAGTGTTTACCACATTTGACCCTGGTTTTTCCTAGAAGGCATACAACAGATTGCAGGAGGAATTGCAAAATTAGGTTTTTAACTTTGACTTCTCACAATGAAGGGAAAAGGGAAAGCTGATGTAAACTTTAATGAAGTCATACACTCTGAGTAGGAGTTATCGTCTGCACTGTGGGTGCTGCCCTGTGGGGCCTGGAGAGATACCAACATGGCTGGCAACTTTATCTTAGAACTGTGGTTTACAGTGGCAAAAGTTTTGGCTCAAAGCCTACGGTTTTTGCGTTTACTTTAAAGCAACTCTAGTGAAGATGGAGTGAATTTGGCCTTGTTCACAAGTATGCCATGAAACTTTCACAAGATGTTTTCCTTTAATACCATAATTTCTATTGTTGACAATCTAGTTTTTGCTAAGGTTGTCTCTGCTAAAGCAGCAAGATTAGTGAGTTTAAAAATGCATTACTGAATCCTGACATAGGAGTGGAGTGGTCTGGTAACTTTCCAGGAATCAGATCTTTGAATTGGACCTGAAGTTGATTGCTGAACAGGCATTAGCAGATTTTTCTTTCTGTTGTTTGAAAAATCTTTCTCGCACTCACTCTTTGCTTATGGTCATTGGTGTTATTGGTTCTTTATGGGATCAGTGAATCTTGCCATGCACATGTCAACAGTTCTCTGTTTTTTGTTTTTTGTTTTTTATTTTCTACTTTTTAAAAAAGGCTAGTCAAGTGAAGCAGTGGAAATGAAGAAGGAACAAAGAAATCTGGTTTTGATAAATTATGTAAACACCACTGCACTCATACCAGCCTAAAATTTCCATTTTCTAGACAGGTATTCACTCTTTAAACTTAGAGTCAGAAAACATTTTCTAAATGATAGCAGCAAAAGAGTATACAGCATAGGGTTTTCTGGGTTCTACTGTTAATTAGCCTCTAAGCCTTGTGTAGACATGCGCAAGTTACCTTAGCTCTAAGGTGGGCTAAGATCACCGTAAGGATGTAAGTAAGGGAGACAGCAAAGTATCTTAATTGCTCTGCAGAACCAGTGGAATGTCATGAATTGGAAGGTCATCCTGGATGGTTATAACTTTGCAGACTGGGCTATCTCATCTTTCGCCTTCCTCAGGCATGGATCTCTTTGCCTCCTGTTCCCTGCCCCATCATGGTGATTCTGCCACTCTGGCCCTTCCAGATAACTCCCTCTCAATTTCTCCTTGCATATGGCCTTCTGTTGCCTTATGGCTTCTACTCACTGCTTTCCCCATCATGTTTGGTTTCAGGATCAGTGAATGCTTGTGAAAAAACCTCATTTATGTTTCTGCGGCAAGAGTTGCCTGTTAGATTGGCAAATATAATGAAAGAAATAAGTCTTCTTCCAGATAATCTTCTCAGGACACCATCCGTTCAGTTGGTACAAAGCTGGTAAGATTTCCATCTTGTGTTTGCAATTTCCGTGGAATTGTGGCCTTTACTCAAGGTTAAAGCACATTTTTTTTTAACTCTTCCATGGAATATTGAGGTGGCAGCAGTATTCCTCCTTTTTTGTTGTTGTTGTCGGTTTATCTGGACTAGTGCCCTGAATCCTGGACTCTGTCACTTCTTGATTTTGACCAAACCAGTCAGAACTGCAAACCAATCAGAACTGCACTGAAATACAGATAGTAAATTTAAGATTTATGCTATTAAATCTGCAGAGATGTCATAAGAAAAAATATCTACCATTTGTTGATGGCTATGTATTTATATATATAACCCTTAATCCCTTCGATAACCCTGAACAGTTGGTAGTATCTTCTTCTCCTTATTTTACGGATGAGGAAGCTGAGGCACATAAACTTTAAGTCCTTTGCCTAAGGCATTACCACAGACAGTGGAGCTGGGATTCAAACCCAGATTTGTCTGTTTCTGCCACACCATGCTGTAGTCAGAATGATGAACTGTATTAAAGATTATATGTATTTTAAATAAACTGCATTTATTATTTTTATTTTTTTGTAGAGTTGAGGTCTCCCTATGGTGGTCTTGAACTACTGGGCTCAAGCAATCTTTCTGCCTTGGCCTCCTAAAGTGCTGGGATTACAGGCATGAACCTCTGCCTGGCCTGAATTTATTTTATTGAAATATATCTGTTTATAAATCACAAAAGTTAAGTTTTATTCTGTTTAAAAATAATTAGAGGCCGGGCTCGGTGGCTCAGCCTGTAGTCCCAGCACTTTGGGGGGCCTAGGCAATTGGATTGCCTGAGCCCACAGGGTTGAGACCAGCCCGGGCAACTTGGTGAGACCTCATCTCTGCAATAAGACAAAAATTAGCTAGGTATGGTAGCGTGCACCTGTAGTTCCAGCTACTTGGAAGACTGAGGCAGAAGGATTGCCGGAACCCAGCAGGTCAACGCTGGGGTGGCCGTGAGTGTGCCACTGCACTCCAGCCTAGGCGACAGAGTGAAAGTCCAACAACAAAAAAAAAATCAGACGTTTTTGGGGCTAGGCTCGGTAGCTCAGCCTGTAATCCCAGGGCTTTGGAAGGCCGAGGTGAGTGGATTGCCTGAACCTGCGGGTTTGAGACCCGTCCGGGCAACTTGGCGAGACCGCATCTCTACAATAAATCAAAAATTAGCTGGGCGTGATAGCGTGTGCCTGTAGTTCCAGTTACTTGGAAGGCTGAGACGGAAGGATCGCCAGAGCCCAGCGGGTTGAGGCTGCAGTGGCCGGGAGCATGCCACTGTACTCCAGTCTGGGCGACGGAGTGAGACTCCAACTCAAGAAAAAAAAAAAAGAAAAGAAAAGTTTTTGGGATTTTGAAGAAAAGCTGTGATCTCTCTTCCCAAAGATGAGTAGAGGTGTTAAGGGTGTGTGGCCACCTATATACAGTCTTTGTTGTTACTGTTATCAGTTTACAAGTGTTACTATTTAAGCACTATAAATTTCAAGCAGAAGAGTTGTCCAGAGTTAAGTCTTAAATGGAAAAAATTTAGCTGCAAGGCATTTCCTAGTTATGATTCATGGAAATTCTAGTTTTCCTTTTGTAGGCATTATAGTTTGTGGTAGAAGCTGATCTAACTTCAGTTTAAAAAATAAGTGAAATGCTTGACACGGTGGCTCACGCCTGTAATCCCTGCATTTTGCGAGGTAGAGGCGAGAGGATTGTCTGAGCCCATAGGTTCGAGAACAGCCTGGGCAACATGGCAAGACCTTGTCTCTCCAATAAATTATTTTTTTAAAAAATTAGCCAGATGTGGTGGCAGGTGCCTGTGGTTCCAGCTACTTGGAAAGATTGCCTGAGACCAGCAGGTCAAGGCTGCAGTGGCCATGAGTGTGCCACTGCACTCCAGCCTGGGTGACAGAGTAAGACTCCGACTCAAAAAAATAAATAAATAAGCGAAAGAAGTATGACTATTACATATATGATAACCAGTTATAATATGAAATAGTTATAAATGTGGTTTGAGAAGTGTTTGTTTAGGAATTATGATGTGATATAAAGGAGAAAATAGAATATTCCATGGACGCTTTCTCCTGTTTTTTTGTTTTTAATTCTTCATTAAAAATAGAATATGCTGCTTTTTGAAAGTGGCCTGTGCCTAGCACATTATAGGTATTGATAAATACTGTAACTGTGGATAAAGAGCCTAGTTGTTCTTGCCTATTAAGAGGAAGTTGAAGGGGTAAAGCAAAACAGCAGCTCTCAGAATCACTTGATTTTGGAATGCATGAGCCATATTGCTTGACAGGAACAGCTTTCCAAACTAACATAAGGAATTGCAGTTTTTAAAAACACTTTCATTGCTCCCAGATGCCTACTAAGTTAGGACAGTCATAGATAAAATACTTAGAGAAAAGCCAAGCAGACTCTTACGCTGTTGACGAAAGTAATTGAGTGGTAATAAGTTATTTTTGGCTCTGACCCTTCAGTCCCATTATTTGCCTGCATGACCATGAGAAAGTCATTTAGCCTTCCTCATTTTGCTCATTCCTTAACAGGTGCCTTGCTACCTTGAAGTGTTAGATAAATGAAAAACTTACATTTTCATGACTTTTGTGTTTTTATTTAAGCTCTGTTTTTTAAAAAACCCTGCAGTAGATTGTAGGATTTCAATAAATAATTGTTGATTGGACATAGACATCTAAAATTAAGGTTTTTAAAGTATAGGTATTAGATTCTTAGAGCAGCATAGGCTGACCTCCTCATTTTACTGATATTAAGACAAGTCATTTGCTCAAGATCACAGTTATTGGTCACAGATTCAGTTTTCACAATAATCAGTATTTTACTATGATATACAGTGGTAAATTTTAAAAATCTCAAAACTATTTTAGAGTATAGAACTTTAAAAAGAATAGGAAATCTTAAAATTCTTAAATCAAATTTGGCCTGTGTTTTTAGAAGAAAGTGTGCACTTTCTACTACTTTTTTCCTGGCACTTTGCTCAAATGTGAATGGGTATAAAATGCCTACTTTAACCACAATTTATAGCAGTATTCTAAATTTTAAAATGTTAAAAATAGCTTTTAAATTAATTTCCACAATATTGAACTTTTAGAATGTAAAAGAACAAACTTATCCTGTTGATTTGCATTTTAGGTATATCCAGAGTCTTCAGGAACTTCTTGATTTTAAGGACAAAAGTGCTGAAGATGCTAAAGCTATTTATGAGTAAGTTCACAATTTTGATCCTATTCTGAATGCAATTTTTTTTCTTTTTTTAAGTTGGGGTCTCACTCTGTCACCCAGGCTGGAGTGCAGTAGCATGACCGTGACTCACTGCAGCCTCGACCTTCTGGACTCAGATGATCCTCCCTTCTCAGCCTCATGAGTACCTGGGACTACAGGCATGCACCACCACACCTGGCTATTTTTTAAAATTTTTTTGAAAAGGCGAGGTCTTGCTGTGTTCCCTAAGGTGGTCTCAAACTCCTGGGCTCAGGTGATCCCTCTGACTCAGCCTTCCAAGTAGCTGGAATTACAGGCACGTGCTACCACACCTGGCTGATTTTTTAAAAAATTTATTGTAGAGACGAAGTTTTGCCAAGTTACCCAGGCTAGTCTCATACCCGTGGCTAAGGCTAGTCCTCTTGTCTCTGTCTCCCAAGGTGCTGGGATCATAGGCATGAGCCACCACGCCCGGCCCTTTTTCAAACATAATTTTGATCTGAAAATAGCATTCACCAAAAGTTTACTCTTTATCTAGATATTGAGCAGCCTTTACATGAATGATGTTATTTAATCTTTAACTTTATTGAGATAATGCTATTTATGTGTAAAAAGGGTAAGTAACTTAAGATTACAAAGCTAGTTGATGGTAGGACCAGGATTTGAACCCAAGCAGTCTTACTTAAAAGTAAACATTATAAGCCGGGTGTGGTGGCTAATGATTATAATCCCAGCACTTTGGGAGGCTGAGGCAAGAGGATTGCCTGAGCCCATGGGTTTGAGATCAGCCCAGGCAACTTGGTGAGACCTCGTCTCTACAATAAGTAAAAAAATTAGCCGGGCGTGGTGGCGTGCCTCTGTAGTTTTGGCTACTTGGAAGACTGAGATGGAAGGATCGCTGGAGCCCAGCAGGTCGAGGCTGCGGTGGCCGGGAGCATGCCACTGCACTCCACTCTGGGCTACAGAGTGAGACTCCAACTCAAAAAAAAAAAAAAATTACATATAGAACCTTAATAGCCAGGCATGGTAGCATGCGCCTGTAGTTCTGGGTACTTGGAATGCCGAGGCTGAAGGATTGCCGGAGTCCAGCAGGTCGAGGCTGTGGTGGCCGAGAGTGTGGCACTGCATTCCAGTCTGGGCGATGGATGAGACTCCAACTCAAAAAAAAAAAAAAGAACCTTCTGAAAACAGTCGTTAACAGCTAAATTTATAAAATAAACTGCACAGAATAATACTTTTTTTTTTTTTAAGAAATGAGAAGTGAATAAAGAGGTGACTAGAATGATGAGTTGTTTTGTTTTTGAGGAGTTTTATTGTTTGTGTTTTGGTTTGAGTTTGTTTTTTGAAGCTAATTACAAACTAGGAATTACAAAAATGTTTTGAGCAGTGAAAGCATCATTGAAATAAGTTAATAGTACTCAAGATGATGACTTTGAATGGGAAAGCACTCATCTGGAAGTGTAAATTCTGATGGGTATGCTAGAAGATGGGTTTTGTTACTTCATAATGAAGATTTCTTTCCTCTTTTATTTAGTTCTTTAAATTAACTATTAATATCTTCTAAGTGATAGAAGTGGGAAGGCTGGATGATTTGAAAATTTACCTTTTAATATAATGGTCTGCTTTTCCTTTCCCATATCATAACTCATAGGATGAATGAAATGAGAATTCTTTTCTACTTTTCTGTTCTAAGTGGTTCTTTCTCTCTTCGAACCCTAGGGAATAGTTCCAAAACAGACAGGCTTTATTAGTTCATTCATCTTGATTCCTTACAAGAGTCAAGATGCATGTGTTCCCCAGAAGCAAGTGCTCTGTCCTTTCGTGTATAGAGTGTCCCTGGAATATCATCCTCAAAGTGAGTGCTCAGGTGACCTACCTTAGTTGATAACAGAGAAAACCATTAACACTTTTAGGATTAGGTTCTGTGGCAGCCCTACTCTCAGGAATCCAAGAAAAGAATTACATTTCGAAAGTTTTATTTTGGAGGTCCTTCTACTTTCATGCATTCAGTGTATTTGATGATCTGAAATATATTTGAATTAGTGTAGGAAAACATAAACTGATGTTTCTTTGTTTCTTTTACTGAATTAGGAATTTGTTGTCTAATATAGTTGGTTAAACTTTATTGTAGCACTACATTTACTTGTCAAAATATTTGTCTGTTTTGATAGACGGGTTTGTTTAGCTTTACAGATACTGTGATACGGATCAGGAACCGACACAATGATGTCATTCCCACAATGGCCCAGGGTGTGATTGAATACAAGGAGAGCTTCGGGGTGGATCCTGTCACCAGCCAGAATGTTCAGTACTTTTTGGATCGATTTTTCATGAGTCGCATTTCAATTAGAATGTTACTCAATCAGCACTGTAAGTGTCTTGATTCAAGAGAAGAAGCTAAATAAGATGTGTTATGGTATACTTAAAATTTATTTTGAAAACTGCCTTTTAGATAGAATATTCAGTTTTACTTTTTTACTTATTAAGAAAAAAGTAAATAGACTACCATATAATGAAGATACTGTTATTAAATGTAAAATACTATGTTTATCCTTCAGGAAAATATTTGTTCTACTGTTTGGTGCCATTTAAAGAAACAGTATTAACATTTGGAAGAGAGCATTAGGTAGTTTAGTTGATTTTGTTTGTTTTTTTTCTTTTTTTGATAGCTTTATTGTTTGGTGGAAAAGGCAAAGGAAGTTCATCTCATCGAAAACACATTGGAAGCATAAATCCAAACTGTGATGTAGTTGAGGTTATTAAAGGTAAATACATTTCTTTTTTCAAAAAGATACAAAAATCAAAATTGCCGAGTGTTGTTTCTTGCTATTAAAACAAACATTTGTATCATGAGATAAAATGTTAGGGAAATATATGAATTTCAAAATAACTTTTTAGCATTAATTATGCTTTCTGTATAGGATGGATATTTTGTTGATATAATTGTTTGTATCATTCCTCAGTGATTAGTGTTTTGATTACCTGAGAAGAAATTATAATAATTTAAAGTTGTTGTAATAGAAGAGGACTTTTTCTTTAATTTCATTGGATATGAAGGCCGAAGGAAAGCAATCATATAAAAATAATAAAAGTGTATATATAAAGTTTTGTGGCAAAGTTTGGTGATACTTTGCAGGGTATCTGTTTCACTTCAAAAAAATTCAAGTCCCTGCTCCCTCCTTTCTAATTCCTTACACTAGGAGCAATAATTCATAGTGGTTTGGTTTGCATCTTTCCACACTTTTTTTTCTGTTTGTACCACATGTGCACATACACATACACAGTTGTTCTTGGTCTTATAGTTTGTTGTTTGTAGAAAATGGGGTGTTGCGTATATTTTTTCTGCATGTTGACAGATATATTCCCATGTCAGTACAATTGGATATACCCCGAGTTTTTGAATGGCCATATGGAATGTATCAGTATGTATTAATCCATTCTCCTTTTGCTGTATACTTAGGTTGTTTTAATTTTTTTCTATTACCAGCAATACTCTCTGAACATCTTTAGATATATACTGAACTTTAGCTAGTATTTTAGAAGGCAGGATTCCTAGAATTAAAATTAAATGCATTTAAAATTTTGGTACTCTAAAAAGGTATCAAACAATGAATAAGAGTACCTATTTTCTAAATCATCACCAACTCTAAGGTTTTATTTTATATATATATAGTAAGTATTTTCTTCAGGCTTTTACTTTTTATTTGTGATATCTTTTAGCATATAGACTTTTACTTTTCATTTTTTAGTTATATCTTTTATTTTTTCTTTATGGCTATTAAGCCTCATTGTGTCACACTCAGAAAAACTTTCCCTAAACTGAGATTTTTTTTTTTTTTTTTTTTTGTGGAGAAAGTGGGCTTTTTATTTATAGCACATTTGCAAAGAGACAAATTGTCCGGTTCTCCCAGGTCAGTGTTTACAGGATAGAGTAATGATGGAGTCCCTTTCCCCAGCAACCCCTGGGAACCTGTAACCTGGAGAAAGGGTCCCGACAGCCGGGGTGGGGCGCCCTGTGTCCCCCACTGGAGCCAAGAGCAGATGACTGGAGGTGGAGGTGGAGGCGCATTTCTGCACACCTTGGGTATCCGAGCCTTGGGAGCAGTGGTTGTGAAAGTCACAGCCGTGGCAGGGACTCAACTGATAGTATTAGAGTATATTTTTTTCTGTAGAGTTTTAAATTTTCATCTCAGTACTATTGCCATCTTAATGCATGAAACATAAATTTATTAAATCCTTCTTTTTGTTTGGCTTCACACTAGATGGCTATGAAAATGCTAGGCGTCTCTGTGATTTGTATTATATTAACTCTCCTGAACTGGAACTTGGAGAACTAAATGGTAAGCCTGATGCTGTCTTTTCCTCAGTGATTAGTGTTTTGATACCTGAGAAGGAATGATAAGAATTTAAATTTGTTTTAATAGAAGAGGACTTTTTCATCTTCATTGAGTGTGAAGGCTGAAGGAGAACAATTATGTAAATATATATAATTTAATTGGACTTCTTATGAAAAATATTTTGGCTTTTTCTGCTCCATTTTCCTTATTTTTAACTGATAACTTTGATTCTTTGCTTATTTTTTACTTTCTAGCTAGTTGTTAAAAAAAAAAAATGCCGACAATGTTGCACTTGACTTTTATATACACTTCAATAAAGTAAGACTTATCTTTTTTCTACTTCCTGAGTTGTAAATGATTTTTACTATTGGGGAAGTAAAAAAGACTGTGGCTGGAAAAGAGGAGAGAAAGATGCTTACCTCTTTGAGAATCAGTTTCTCTCTGATGGTCTTCTTTCACCCTAATGCCTTATGGACAAAAAGGGTTTAGATGCCTTGGAAGGAGATCAGCGAGTCTCCCCCTTTTTTCTAGAGGCACAGTAGTTTGACAGGGGGAAACATTTCCCAAGATGACACTTTAAGAGGTGGTGGGAAGAGTAAACTAAATAGGGTTTTACTAAGCTGTATTCTGACTCAGAGTGGGAGAGCAGTGAAGAAGCTACCTAGTTGAAAATAGAATTGCTTGCTGGTTTTCTAAAGACATATTAACTGTTTTGATCCATGATGAGTATCATTCAGTAAATAAGAATCAGTGTACAAGCCGGGCTCGGTGGCTCAGCCTGTAATCCCTCGCCTGGGGAGGCTGAGGTGAGTGGATTGCCTGAGCCTGCGGGTTCGAGACCCGCCTGGGCAACTTGGCAAGACCTCATCTCTACAATAAATCAAAAATTAGCCAGGCGTGGTAGTTGCGCGCCTGTAGTTCCAGCTACTTGGAAGGCTGAGGTGGAAGGATCGCCGGAGCCCAGCAGGTCGAGGCTGCGATGGCCGGGAGCGGCCACTGCACTCCAGTCTGGGCGACAGAGTGAGACTCCAACTCAAAAAAAAAAAAAGTGTACAATGCACATCTACCGTCATATCAAACAAATAAAATTATATTTTTAATATTGTCTTTGGATACAACTAAAATTTTATCTTTATCAGTGTCTAGGATTTAATTAGTTTAT
>CAUYQG010147329.1:0-13561 GCA_963574415.1 Tarsius wallacei | reverse complement strand
TATTAGACTTCAATATGTTCTGACTTTCTTAAATACCGACACACACATTCATTGACAATAATCCATGAAAAGAATGCACAGTTCCTAGGGGTATAGCTGAAAAGAGACATACGAGAGAAAACTAAGCACCATAAACTTTTTAAAAAGTCTTATTAATATTCAAATTGTTATTTAAAACAACATTTTACAAATCTATAGTTCTCTAACAAAAGCAATCACTATTGTGTTTCATTCAATTTTTTTTTTTTTTAGAGAGAGACAGTTTTCCTCTGTTTCCCAGGTTGGAGTACAATGGCATAATCATAGCTCACTGCAGCCTCAAACTCCTGGGCTCAAGCAGTCCTCCTACCTTGGCCTCATGAGTAGCTGGGACTACAGGCATGCACCACCACACCCAGCTAATCTTTTAAAAATTTGTTTTGTAGACAGAGAATCTTGCTATGTTGTCCAGGCTGGTCTCTAATTCCTGACCTCAAATGTTCCTCCCACTTTGGCCTCCCAAAGCACTAGGATCATAGGCAAGAACCACTACACCCAGCCTCATTCACCTATTCAACAGCATATTTTTGCATGCTTATTGTGTCTTCAACTTGTGACTTAATAAATAAATGTGACATTGACAATGAGCTCATATATGGGGAAAAGGACAAGCCAGCCAGCAGTTCTATATAGTGTGACGGGTAAGTATTGGGAGCAGAATAGAACCCCTGACTCAAGCCTATAGGGTTTGCTGTACAGAGAGGTAGTGGTGCTTGGGTTGTATCCTGAAGACTCAACCATGTAAGAGACCAGAAAAAACAGCTTTCCAGAGTTAGGGAAGTGGAGGTCCGAGGACACAGGGACATAAAAGAGACTGAAGCATGGAGGGACATGCACATACATATTACAGAGCTAGAGGGCGCTGCAATGTGGAGCAGAGTGAGAGGTGAAGCCTGGAGTGGAAGTGCATCACTCCATCTCAGGACTGGAAAGGATGTTAGACGTTATCTAATCTAGATTTCTCTAGTTTGAGGTCAGTCTTGGATGCCTGAGCCCAAAGGATCCTCCTGTCTTAGCCTCCTGGTTAGCTGCAACTACAGGTACATGCCACCACACTTGGCTAACCTGCAACCCACCACTCATATTGCTACAATCACTCTCATTTTGCACCCTGGGGTCTCTTGTTACAAGACTAATTCTTTCATTTGTGGAACTAAAATCAATTTTTTTTTTTTAGATGAAACATGAAACTGGAGAACTCAAGAACTGCTGGGACACTAAGATTTTTACTAATACAGATAATCAGAACTGAGCTGGTGTTAAGCTAGGATATCCAGGGTTAATCTGCTTCTCTCTGCAGCATCTGTGAGTGATAACAAATAACCACATCCCCGAATTTATCCTGACTCCAAAGAGGACATTTCCAACAGCAGGGCCCTTAATGGCTTTTGTAAACACCACAAGACTTCTGAGAGCAAGCGAAGAGGGACAGTTCTCTTTAATCCCAAAATCACTGCCTAAAACTCCCTTGTACTCCCCTGGAGAACCTCTCTACTCCTCCTCATCAGGCCCAGCACCACTCGTATCCGCTCTCCCTGCAGACTCCGTGGAAGCAATTACTAAGTGCGATCATGATTCTACTGATCAGATCCAATTGCAGTACAAGGGAACAAAATCAACCACATTAATTTCAGCTGAGGAAGTGGGGATGGGGGGCCCCTGGCACTTGCCAAATAGAGAAATCACGGCTCCTCAGAGAACACAATTCAATTTGCAAGCTCTAATTGTAAACTGAAATTAAAAATAAAGGAAGGCACAAGGCAATTGCGTACAAAAGTCCAGGTAATGTCAGTGAAAAGGAAAAGCATCCTTCAATAAGCAAGTGCACTTCTCAACTTGTTTTCTCCTCTAAATCTGACAATTATTTCTACATTTGCCACTATTTAATCAGCAAGAGGTTAAAAGAGGCAATGCAATTAAACTTGAGAGTAAAACAGGCAAATCTCCCTCTCTCATATTGTGTGCATTGGACAAGATAAAATGAACGAGGAGAGAGAAGTGATGAGAAGGGCAGAAGCCCAGATATCCAGGGGAGGCAGTCAACAGGAACAAAAATCGAAAACACAAGACAAGTGAAGGCATACAACATGGAGTCTTTGCAAGAGCACCAATAACGGTTCATCTCAATAGCTGAAGGACTAAGGACCCAGGCTCTGGAACCAGGGGGCGTGGAAGAAGTCAAGTACAAGCCCCACCCCTTCTAGTGGATTGACCTTGAGCAAATTATTTCACCACTGAAAGTTCAATTTCCCTATCGGTACAACTTTGTAGGCTTATTGAAAGGCTGAATGCTGAATGCAATGAACCTGTGGCCTTCAGAGAGCATCTGACACACAACAAACATTTAATGAATTTAAGTTTGAAAAAAGAATGTCTAACACATCAAATAAGCAGTAAATGTGTGGTGGATAAAGTAGTAAAGAAGCAAAAAGAAAAATTGCATCCTTTTGTGGTTTGGAAAAAAGAGGGCCAGTTTAATTGCATTGCCTCTTTTATCAAGGGAAAATGGTAATTACAGAGGGAAGAACTGATGTGGCCCCTAGAAAAAGTTTCCATACTTTCCCACCTTCACAGGAAGTTGCCGGAGAATGACCTCATTCTAATATTACACAAATAATGACTGACTTTGTCAATAAATTGTAGCATATTTATTTCACACTTTTTTTTAAGTGGGAGAAGAATTTAAAAACTAAACCCAATCCTTTTGTTCATTCATGAGAAATATAGGGCCAGAGGGGTTATAATGATTTTAACCAGATGTATAGTCAAAGCAAGAGCTGAACACACTGGTTGAGGTCACTGGCTCTTATTACAGACTGAATTATGCCCTTCTCAAAGTTCTTATATTGAAATTGTAACCCCTCTAGTGACTGTATTTAGAGACAGAGGCTTTAAGGTGGTAATGAAGGTTAAATGAGGTGGAGTTCTAATCCAATTGGGCCGGCGTTATAAGAAGAATCTAAGAGAGTACATGAAGAGAAAGATCATGTGAGGACACAGCAAAAAAGGTAGCAGGAGAGAGGCCTAGGAAAAGCTACCCTGCTGGCACTCTGATCTTGGACTCTTCCTCCAGAACTTTAAGAAGATAAACTTCTATTGTTTAGGCCCTCCAGCCTAAATTTTTTGTTATGGCAGCTTTAGCAGACAAATACACTGAAATTCTCTGGCAGACAGAATGTCAGCCACTTGCTCATGGAGTGACTTCGGACAAGATACTGGGTTACTTTGGACCTCCATTCCCTCACCTATGAAATAGGAATGGTGTCACTGTCTACTACTTATTGTTATTTTGCTTATTTGGAGAATTATATGAGCAAGTGCATTTAAAGATCTTTAGCACAATGCCAGACACACAGCAAACCTTGATAAAAACATTAACTTTAATTATCATTGTTATGATTCTCAGTTAATAGTACAACCTGACACTTTTCCTTTCCTGGTTTTCCCCACTCAATATTTTTATATGAATTTCTAATATTTTTGTATGAAACTATACCCACAAAGATGATATTTCATCTACTTTTTTTTTTCCAAACCAAGAAAAGTTTAAAGAAGGAAAGCAATAATCACTGGAAAGATAAGGGAATTGCTACTTAGGCTGCTTGATTCTATCCAATTTCCTCCCAAGTGGATTCCCAAACAGGCTATGAGTTTTCTTATGAAAACCAGTAGCCCTGAATTTGTCTCCCAGTAGCCTCCTTGGAGGCCCAAGGATATGAATATTCTCCTTTCTTTCTTCTTATTTATTCTTCCCCAGAAATAAATAAAGCCTTCACTCTTAGTAAAGGAGTTCAGTGAGTCTGGGGGAAAATCCTTTATAAAGACTTTGGGATGCACCTAGTGCAACTCACAGAAATCAGTTATTTACAAGGCATTATTAGGGAGAATGATGCCTAGAGCAGACTTCAGGGAAAAAAGATACTTTAAAACTTCATGAATTTTCAGAACAACTTGACATACTTTAACATGCAGCAATGAAGGAACTGTTTTCTGGACTCTGGGCTCACAAAGACAAAAATGCCAAGGGAATAAGCTGCAAGACCTAGGATGTTTATTGCTAAATGCCAAGAAAGGTGTATAGTTCATCATGCCCCCAATATGAGGGAATCTTCCTCTCCTTGGGACAGTTCACAGAAGACTCTTTTTTCACCTCTAAATACCTTGAGCAAGAACAGAGTGAGAAATGACTTCATCATTTCCTTCATGTGGCATTTCAAAAATCATAGCCAGGTCTTCCAGCTCTCCACTGGGGCAGAACCAAACAAAGACAAAACAGAAATGTTTTGTGTCAAATTAACAGGAGAATTTCCTGGCAGAGAGAGTTCTTCAACACCAGAAGAGTCTGGGGAAAAGAGGGGTGTTCTTCAGATCCGGCTGGCTTCAAAGATGGCATCAAAACATTTCCTAGACACATCTACCATCTACATGTCCATCTACCGTGGTTATTTTGTTGTTACAGAAAACTCAAAGATATTTTCTTTACAAAATTGTGGCTTTGATTTATTTCAAAAATGTACAGCTCAAGCAGTTTATATTCATTTTTTCTCATTTAATCTTTACAGTCAATGAGGTAGAAAGCAAAGAATAATGGAAAGAAGGGTGTTGTGTCAAACTGCTCTGGCTTTAAATTCTGGCTTTATCTCCACAAACTAAGCCCCTTGCCTCTCATCTAAATGAAGATAATAACCCAACTTTACAGAATTATTGTGAGATTGACCATCATGTATATAAAATGTCCAACAAATAGAGGGACCCAATAGATAGGCAACTATTACTACCACTGTTGTGTTGACAATAATAATGCAGATTTAAAAATAGGCACAGAGAAATAAAACAACCCTCATGAAGTCACTGGGTTAATAGTGAATCCAGATGTGGCAGAAGCTGCTAAATATCTATCACTCATTACCCAATCTCTCTTTCTTAGTGACAGCATTTGTTACAAAGAATTATTCAGAGGGGGAAAGGTTCCTGGCTAAAAGACTAGTTCCTATTATCTAGCCTCTCCTCCCCTTTAGCTACAGAGAAGCTGTGAAATGCAAACAGAAGGTTTTAGATGAAACATACATCCTTAAGAGAAAAACAAACAGCTGTAAAATGCCTTTTTCACCCCTCTCCACCCCTGTAATGTAGATAATGGCTGTAGGACTCTGTCTGGAATGCAGATGATGGCTATAGGAGCTGTGGCAGCCACAGTGGAATACAAGGCTACTCTAAGGATGAAAGTCATACATTAAGGATGGTAGAAGCCGGGCTCGGTGGCTCAGCCTGTAATCCCGCGCCTTTGGGAGGCTGAGGTCAGTGGATTGCCTGAGCCCACGGGTTCGAGACCCGCCTGGGCAGGCGAGACCTCATCTCTACAATAAATCAAAAAATTAGTCGGGCGTGGTAGTGCACGCCTGTAGTTCCAGCTACTCGGAAGGCTGAGGCGGAAGGATCGCTGGAGCCCAGCAGGTCGAGGCTGCGGTGGACGGGAGCGGCTGCTGCACTCCAGTCTGGGCGACAGAGTGAGACTCCAACTCAAACAAAACAAAACAAAACAAAAGGATGGTAGAACAGCACGATACAAGAAACTGGGATCACTGATGACTTTGGGACTGCCATAAAGCCAGGTGTGCCTGCTTCTGAATTTGTTTTATGTGAAAAAAATAAACTCTTACAGTTTAAAACACTGTTATTTCTGGCTTCTGCTACTAGCAGTTAAATAAAATTCCTAACGGATCCATTAGATCTTTCTGATTCCAAAGCTGGGGAAAGCATGTAGGGTGGCCAACCAGTCCCATGTCCTGGACATCCCTCAGTCTAAAGCAAACTGGGATATTTGGTCAATCCAAAAGCATAATTTCTCTCAGAAGAGCATTATCAAAACATACTTTTAAAATTTTATCTTGCATAAGGAATTTTTTTTTTCTCACTGAACAGGAAAGCAAATGTTTTGTTTGAGTCCAATTCAACGGATATTTTCTGAGTACCTACAGAGCAGTATAAAGGTAACAAGAACCCATTTCCTGACCTGGAGATCCTGCAGTCTGGTTGTAGCCATTCATTCATTCATTCATTGATCCTTGCAGGCTAAGTTGAGTTATTCATTCACTCAGGAAAGATTCTTGAATATCTTCTAAATACCAGACATGGTAACAGAAAAAAAATAAATATCCTCCTTGCTCTCAGGAGCTTGCATTCTAGTTGGGGGAGAGACAGATAATAAGCTAGTGAATAAATGAGTAACATGACTTTATTTAAGGTTCTTCAAATAAAGTTCTTACACCGGGCATAAAGCAAAGAGCTGAAGGGTGACATCTGAACTGAGACCTTTATGCCAAGAAAGACCTAGTCATTCAGAGTCAGCAGCAAATGCAAATGTATGAACCAAAAGAAAGCCCAAGTGATTCTAGCCTCAGAAAGAAAGTCAGAGAGAGTGGAATGTATGGAGCAAAGGTGGGAAGAGTGAGAGACAAAGTCATAGAGGGAAGGGTCAGTGTCTGTCAGGTTTTGTAGACCACGTTAGTAAGCTGAATCTTATTACAAGTGCACCAAGTAAAATGGGAAGTCACTGGAAGATTCAAAACTAGGGAAAAGGCTATGATTTGTGCTTTTAAAAGATGACTCCTACTGCCGGGTGGGAAATGGATTATGAGGCTGAAAGAGTCATTGCAGGGAGATCATTTAGGCGCCCAATGCTGTAATCAAAATGAAACAAAGACGGCTGACCCAGGAGGGCAGCCCTGGCTGTGGAAAGCAATTTGGGTATATTTTAGAGCTAGAACCACCTGACTTACTAATGGGTTGCACTTTATGCCAGCAATAGGATTTACCTGTTCAAGAGAAGCCTCCTTTTAAATAACTCTGTTATTTAAAAAGTCAAATGCCTAAGAAATATGCATTCCTTGATCCTGGACTGACTGTAAAATTAGCAGTGTACAAAACAAGCAACATTCTTGCACCTCTCTGACATGTTTCCAGCAACTTTATCATTCTCTTGCTTTTTTAATAGCATTTCACCTTAAAAGCCTAGCACCATATGGGAATGAAGTGCTGGGAGCACACAGTCTAATCCAAGGATCCCCTAAACCAAGCAGTTGTTTCACAATCAAAATGTTAATTCTGAATAAATGAGAAAACCTTACCAGTATGGTATAATAATGCAGGGCACCATTTACCCATTGAACACATGTTCTCATCTTTTCTCTAGTTTTATGTCCAGGGCACATGGTTCACAAAAGCAAAGGGATAAAGTCATTGGTCGAGAGCCTCTCCCCTAGCTGCCTAGCTGCTAATGAATTCGACAAGTTCTCTTAAGTCTAGAGGCAGTTGGCTTTTCTTTCTCTACCCTTTATGATCTTCATTTATTTCCTTCTTCATTGCTTCCTTTTTCACAGAAGTGCATTAATCATCATGAAATCACTGGGAATGCAAACTTATGGATTATGGAGGATCTTGGTGCAACTGGACTCAAACTCTAACAGGTTTTTGTTGATGAAAATGCACAACTGGTGAAAAATGATAGTTTATCACTGAGCCTTGCACATTACTAATGATAAGGAAATGAAGGAAGAAACAGTCTCGTACTTGGACCTGGAGTGGAGACAGCCCCTTTTCCTGCATGTGATCTGCTCTGTTTTTAATCTGCACAGCGAGTCCAGGTAAGACATCATCCTCGAATTTTTACAAATATGGAAACTGAGGTTCCATGAAATCAGGAAATGTGCCCACAATGGTCTACAGTGAGTGGTAGTGGTCCAATTAAATCAAGATTCTAAGAACACCAAAGCCTGTGTACTTTTATTATCTCCAGCTCCTTCCACTCACAGAACAGCTCGAGCAATGTATCTGGGGTCTGCAAACATGGGTTTAAAAGTCTTAACCACCACTCACCAGTCAGAGACCCTGAATTAAATAACCCAATTTCCCAGCTGTTCCACCCTTATGGACCTTAGAGGGAGTAATGGGTATAAGGCACTCTATAAACTATAAATTTTATGACAAATCATATCAATTTTAAAAAATAAAATAAAGTTTGAATAAGTAAATTATGGTGCATATAAAATGAATTGAATTTATTTTCCCAATAAGTGATTTGTCTCTTGAAAGCATTTTCTCAAGTAGTTAATAATATAAAGTCTTTAAAAATGGGATATTTGAACCGGGCTCGGTGGCTCAGCCTGTAATTCCGCACTTTGAGAGGCTGGAGGTGAGTGGATTGCCTGAGCCTGCGGGTTCGAGACCCACCTGGGCAACTTGGTGAGACCTCATCTCTACAATAAATCAAAAAATTAGCCGGGCGTGGTAGCGCGCGCCTGTAGTTCCAGCTACTTGGCAGGCTGAGGTGTAAGGATCGCCGGAGCCCAGCAGATCGAGGCTGCGGTGGCTGGGAGCGGCCACTGCTCTCCAGTCTGGGTGACAGAGTGAGACTCCAACTCAAAAAAAATTAAAAAAGGGATATTTGATAATGAATACATCCACTAATACCTGCCAACTTTTATCTGTTATCATAACACTGACAATAATAATAGTATCTCACATTTCTTGAATACTTAGTAAAGGCCAGATTCTGCTTTAAGTGTTAACTCATATATTCTCCAAAAATGCTTTAGGTGGTAGATGTTATTACACTCTCCATTTTACAGATGAGGAAACAGGCATAGAGAGGTGAAGTGAAACATTAGGATGTGAATGCAACCAGCTCTGTTCCCCTGTCCACATTTAATTACTATGTAAGACTGCAGTCTATACTGAAAATCAATCTTCACATAACTCATGATTCTTTTTACAGAAACCTATCGCTTCTCGACGATGGGATGGCTATCTCTGGTGAATGTTAAAATACTTCCAGGAAATGTTAGTGGAGTGTAAATATTCAAATTAATGCTCAAGGGCCTTTCACTGGCTTTCCATAGGTTTAAGCCTTTCTAATCTGACTTTTCATCAGGTCCTGGTGACTCAAGACAGGCTAATGATTTTCTTCTCTCTATGAGTTTCTCTCTTTCAGTCTGTTCCAGCTGTTCTCATGCAATAATCTGGGATTAGAAGAAGAACATCAAATATGAATTTGCAGCTGAACAGTTCTGAACTCCCTGGAGGAAGGCGTTAAATACAGGCAAACAAGTAACAATGACACTACAAGGAAAAAAGCCAGGTGATGCTTTGTCTCACATACTGAAGCCACTGTTTATAGCCACTGCTTATGTTTTTAACTTATAGCAAGAGTGAATGTGCAGCTAATCACCAGAAACTATTCTGCCTCTCTTTGGGGAACTTTTTAGTTTTGTCTGAAACCCTGTGCTAACATACATTGTGTCTCAGTGAAGACACATCCCATCACATTTAATAACATTTAGCTCATGGGCTGATTCTCACCTGGCTAGAGAAGACAGATAGTTCATTTTGTGTGTCAACTTGACTGGGTCATGAAGTTTCCAGATTAAATGTTATTTCTAGTTGTGTCTGTGAGGCTGTTTCCATATAAAATCAACATTTGAATTAGCAGGCTCAGTAGATTGTCTTCCCGATGTGGATGAGAATGATACAATTCACTGAGAGCCTGTTTGAGCTGGGACAGCTCAACTTCTCCTGCCCTAGGACTAAATGACACCATGACTTTTCTGGGTCTCTGGCGTGCAGAAGGCTGAGGGTGGGATTTCTTAGATCCATCATCATGTGAGCCAATTCCTCATAATAAATCTCAGATAGATAAATAGATAGACAAACAGATGATATATAGATAGATAAATGACAGATAGGTGATAAATAGATAGATTATAGACAGATAGATGATAGATAGATAGGCAGATAGAACGATGGACAGACAGACAGAGAAAGAGACTGAGATTGAGATATATCATCTCCTATACTGGTTCTTTTTCTCACGGAGAACTCTGTCTAATACAGTGGCCAAGGGACTGGGATTAAAAACTCCTCAAAGTTCTTTAGCAGGACCTCAAAGTGGAAAACAGGCAGTGAGCACTTCTCTGTAATGTTTAAAAGCACAGTGTGTATGTGGATATGATCAAAGAAGGTTAAGATCTGGGTCAATTAGTATTTAGTAAATATTTAGGTACATATTAAAAGGTTGTGTCCTTGGTTATTTTGTCTACATGTGGTTCATGACTTAGAAGCTGACTTTAGAATTTACTTAGATCTAAATCCACTGTTCATTTATTTATTTACGTGTAAGTCCCGGGGCTAGATGCTTTGGCTTATATGCCGTGCTCATAAGAACAAATAAAACATCAGTGTGCATTCAAGTTACAGATACTTAATATTAAACTATAATGGAGAAAACTCTGCAGTTGAGCAGAAACACTTTTAGAATTCTTCACACATATTCCATACCATGCTAGCTGGGGATTATCCAGACAACTGCCTATAGATTTTTCTTTTGTTCCATCATTTAATCTAGTTCAGTATTTCTCAAACCTCTGTGTGCAAAATAATTATTGTTCAAGGTTATAGACACCAAAACATATTTACTGTGCTTCATGGTCAATTTCAGGACATTTCAAGGGGATTTTCAGGGACTCTGTGTACAAGTGAGCAGGCTGCACCCAGCGGGAACACATCCAGCTGAGAGGACACTCGGGGCTGACACCCAACCTCATCCTACTGTTCAGAGGATTCAGCTGGGAGCAAGAGGTGACTTTCTGTAATTCATTCTTCCAGGGGAGAGGACACCTTTTAAAAATTCACACAAAGGTACATATTGGATGCCCGTGCCCCTGATTATTTTGACTTTATGTGATTCATGCCTTAGGAGCCGACTTTAGAATTTAAATAGTTAGATCTAAGTCCACTGTACATTTATTTATCTCTCCTCACAGGAATGTGAGCATCATATGATCAGTGGTCCCACTTAATTATTTCTGCATCCCCAGCATCTTGCTCAGTTCCTGGAATATAGTAGATTCTCAGTAAAGAAGGGATAGTATACAATAAAGTTTAAGTAAAATTTAGAAAGTATATTAAATTTAACCAACACCCAGTAAGAAAGCTAATATGTATTATATGTCAGGCATGTAGTAATCATTACATAATCTTCACAAAATATCTCTAAGATGGGCATTATCGTCATTATTTCTATTCTAATTTTAGCTGAGAAAATATATTACATGTATCTATTTCACTTATTTATTAATATTAACATATTGAATAGTATTAGAACAATAATATGATCTTGCCTTTTCTGTGAAATACTAAATAAATATTGCTCTTTGTCATTATATATTCTTCTGAAGCATCATTTTGTTATATCCTGCAAAATAAATACCCCATCATAACAAACTTGTGCTCCGATGAATTAAAATATTCTTTTATGGCTGGACATTCAGATTATTTCTAAGTGTCACTTAGATTCTGTCTAAGTGTGGATGTTACAAAAAAAAAAATCTCCAATGTCTATTCTCGTATATAAGCCTTTGCCTTAATCCCTGATAATTAACTTAGAATAGAATCCTACATGTGAAATAACTGGGTCAAAGAGAATGGGCTTTCTAAAGACTCTGGATTACACATTTGTTTTCTTAAAATTTACCTTTTAATTTAGGCTGAGGTTTCAGGTATATGCTGGGTAAATTAGAGTTGTTCTATCACTTTTTCTGGCTTTCACTTTAGAATGGTGTTTCTGTTACTATCAGTATCACCATCGTTAAAAGTTAAGATGTACCAAGTACTCACTGTGGGCCTGGGCTTGGCAATTTACGTGCACTACCCCATATAAGCCTCACAACAAGCTTACCGGATCGGTGTGGATGTTAATCCCATGCTATCTTTGTGGTCTGTGACGCACAGAACCTTAAGAATTGAAGCCCTGGTCTGTTCGTTGTCAAAAGCTGTGATCCTGACTCCATCGGCTTCCTTTCAACAGAGGAAACCCTCAGGTAGTAATCGCTTGGAGTATAAATGCTAAGGCCATGTATCTATAACCCTTTTATCTGTATGGCAGTTTATAGGTCACAAAGCATAGCCCATACAGTATTTTAATTCATCACTAAATCACCTCTTTATATTGAAGATAAGGCCTTTCTTTCCAACATTACCTGTCTGCTAGGTCAAAGAACCAAACTCAAAGAAAACAAAAAGACTAGTTTTTCTAAAGGATTAAAGGGGAAAACTTTTTCTCAAAAAAAATTGGAAAGAGAGTAGGACTTTGATTAAAGCTTGACCTTTCAAAGAGCAGTGCTGAGAAATGCATAGAGGAGCAGTGACCCCTAACCATGACCCTGGGACTAGAAAAACCCAACAGGTGTTCCCTGTTCTCACAGCCACAGCACGTGGAAATGCTGACAGAACAAGAACTCAAGGTAACAACCACATCCATCTACCTGCAAATCCTGCTAACTAAACTAATGCATGCCACATGCACCATTATTCCACATTTTAAAACACAATTCAGGTAAAGGAAAGGTGATAATTGTTTTTATGGTCAGTTATAATTATCCTCATGATCATGATATTCCTGAGCAAAATGCTGAAGTCACAAGAGTGGTGTTGTCACATTTGTATCTTACCTTTCAAAACCCTTTCACTCACTTCCCATGGAGACTGAGATCATTGTGTTTCTATGGATATATTCCAGTTCTATAGATGTTTCTCCCCATAGACCCACCTGAGAAAAAGTGCCACGTGGTGGTTAAATACCCTCAGTAAGACTTCCTGGGTTCAAATTCTGCTTCTGCCACTAAGTGTGTGTCCTTCAGAAAGTAACTATGTGTCTATGCCTCAGCATTCAGATCTGTGAAATGTGGATATAATACATCAATACTGATTTTAATAACGTGAATGTGAGGATTATGGAATTTAATACACGTGAAAGCACATGGTAAGTGCTGTGTGTTTGGTATTATTAGTAGTAGTAATTATTACTCCCTCCTGTCAATAGTCACTTTTCACATGACACGTTCCGACTCCTTCAGCAATCAAGTGAGTTGTTAATATAATTAAGTCCTGCTGAACTCAAAACAGCCCATTAATTTGACATATTACCCTTGGGTTATTTCCATTTGTAAAGACAACTACCGATGATTCTAAGAAGTGAATTTCTCAGGATAGAATTTCAAGGTCATGAGAAAGAGATACATATTTTAAGAAAATAGGTCTTTACATGAATAGACACTTCTCAAAAGAAGATATACAGGGAGCCAACAGACACATGATAAAGTGCTCAGCCTCACTCATCATCAGAGAAATGCAAATCAAAACCACATTGAGATACCACCTAACCCCAGGAAGAACGGCCATCGTTAATAAAAACAAATAACAACAGATCCTGGCAAGGATGCAGAGAGAAAGGAACGCCTCTACCTTGTTGATGGGAATGCAGACTAGCGCAACCTCTTTGGAAGATAGTGCGGTGATTTCTGAAAGAAGGAAAAATTGACCTACTATATGACCCAGCAATTCCCCTATTGGGAAAATGCCGAGAGGAACTCAAATCATTAAAGGAGCTTTCAACTCATTATAGTTTATCCACTTGGTTGACATTGTTATGGGGCCCTTTCATGAATAAGATATAGCACTAGATCCTTAG